>APFE030490478.1:0-53707 GCA_000404065.3 Pinus taeda
AAGGTTGCTAGATTGAATGTTTCCAAATTTTTGATACCCCATCTGCCTTGATTCACTTGTCTAGTCAAAGTCTCTAGATTTACAAGGGGAAATTTCCTATGATTTCTAGAGCCTACCCATAAGAAACACACAAAGGTAGACTTAATTTTATTGACGACAGAGGATGGAAATTTAAAAATGTGCATCCAGTAAATGGCAATATTTTGTAGCGCCAACTTAATGATATGAGACGTCCACCCAAGGACAACCACTTGAAAGACCACAAACTCACTTACTCCTCAGATTTCATTAGTAGCCAATCCCAGTCACATACCTCATAGCAATTTGGGGTAATGTAGAAGCCACGGTATTTAAAGCCCATATCTAATGGAAGAGATCTAACCCCAAACATGTTGACAATATCTTTCATCGAAACAGACTCATGATTAGTTTCCGTAAGAGAAAATTTCCTCTTGTTCGTAAGAAGGCCCGATGCATCAACAAAATCATTTAAAATCTGATAGAATTCCCTCCATTCCTGAACAGTCCCTTTCCCGGCCAAAAGAATGTCATTGACAAACATCAAGTGTGATAGAGGGGTTTGCCCTATTATCCTATGTCTTGAAATAATCCCCTTGGACCTAGCTGCTTCAATGCTCCTGCACAACCCATCAATCACTATCAAGAAGAGAAGTGGAGACATGGCGCAACCTTGTCTTAAGCCTTTAGATGCCGAAAGAACTCTAATGGAAAATCGTTAATAATAATTGCTAACTGTGCCGATATGACACAAGCCATGATCAGATCGACTGTTTGGACCCCCAAACCAATCTTAAGGAGAATTAATCTCATAAATTCCTATTCCATGCAATCTAAGGCTTTAATGAGTTCTATCTTCAATAAACAGGCCTTGAGATGCTTAATCTTTATGGAATGAGGACACTCTTGTGCTATTGCAACAACATCATGGATTTGTCTTTGATCTAGAAAACCAGATTGTTTGGATGTGATGTGCTTAGATAACACATACAAATCCGATTAGCATTTGATTTTGATATCATTTTATATACGTGTTACAAAGGGATATTGGGCGATAATAAATGAATGTAGAAGGATTATCAATTTGTGAAATAAGTGTGATAAAAGAGGAATTTACCGAATAAGAGATCAAGCATAAGCACCAAGATTCTTCCACAATGACAACCAGGTCCTCTATCATGATTTCCTGAAAGAAAAGAGAGTTTCATGGGCCAACCATATTGTCCTTGACTCTTATCCTTAGCCAATTCTGTAATAACTCCCATTAAATCTTCCTTGGAAACATGACTCTCCAACATAGCTTTGGCCTCCTTATTAATCATATTTGAGAAAAGATTAACAAATCCCATTTGATTAACCACATTGACTCCTTCCCTTGCTGTATAGGTGTTTCTGAAAAAATGAACCGCTTCCTTTTCCATGTCCGCTTGACTGGAATAGGAATTCCCTGGTTCATCTTTAATATTCCACATGGCATTTTTCTGCCTCCTAAAAGACACTTGATTATGAAAAAACCGCATGTTTCTGTCTCCCTCTGCCACCCACATCACCCAACTCTTGATGTGCCACTCTTTTTGAATTGCTAATATCTTATTTTTGCTCTTTTCCAGCTCAATTAGGCATTCTTTGGCAGTTTCCATAAGTAGCCAGGGGTCTTTGGATTAGATAGTCTCTCACTCTTCTTCTTGATATCAATAAGCTCCCTAAACATCTCCTTTTTTGTTATCGTACACCCATTTCCTGACTACTGACTTTAAGTTGAGAGCTTGAGACAAAAAGCATCCAATCCAGAAGTACCAATCTCAGATGATGGCGATATCCATGTCTTGCGAATCAAGTCTACCAACTCTTGTTCCTTAAGCTAGATAGGATTAAATTTAAAGGAAAAAGATCTTCTATAAGAGTCTCCAGACCATTCCAAGAATATCAAGAAATGTTTCGAGATCGTAGATGGAAGGATCTAGGATTTGAGGTTATCCAGACCACTCATCAGACTCGATTGTATGATAAACCTATCCAACCTTTTGGATATCCTCGCTATACCTATTCTGCCATTATTACAAGTCGACCCTCCCTTAGTTGGTCTGATGTCCACCGAGGATTTTTGAGCGAGAAGATCTTTAATAAATGACCCCGGAGGGTCCCTCTTTGCATTCGTGTCCCAAATCTCATCCTTGTCCAGCTTGAAGTTTAAGTTACCGACTATGACAAGAGAGCTAAGGTCCAAAAAACCATTTGCTTCACATCTTTCTTAGAAAAATCTCCTATTTGAATAAGGGGCATATAAATTAAGGATCTGAATCCTCTTCACCGCTCCTCTTCAATAGCCAGACAAGATAATCTCAGACTCAAAATGATATGCCAGAAGCTTTAATATAGCCGACTTCCACATTAGAGGACTTGAATCCAAAAGATACTCTTGAAAAGTAGACTGAAGATCTACTGGCACCATAGGAACATTGGAAAGTTTTTTGATCTTCACCCTTCTTTTCTTCCTTGTAGTCACGAACTTCCTTGATTCTAGGCTCACACATACCTCATTATTTGCAAAGAAATATGTTTTGATTGTCAATGGCTCCAATCCAATCGATGCATCTCTAACCATATACTTTAATCCCAAATGATTATAAGGTAGGTTCGACCTCATAACTGAGGGAGCCCCAAATTTAATGGGAGAGTCAAAATATTCATCTCTGCTGACGAGGCCCTTAGCTGACTGAATCCGAACATGACCTTCACTAGGCAAGGGTACCCCATTGTGATGTTGACTGTCGACTCCCGAACAATGCACGAAATCCAAAATCCCGAGGCCACTTTCACCCTCCATACCAAAGGGAAAGTTGGGATCATATGTCAATCTTCTGGGTGCCCTATCCCCTCGGGCATTATTTATTAACCATCATTTGCGGGATGATAACCTCTCCTGAAGGAGGAAAATCAGGGGCAATTGTTGTTGAGTCAGAAGATAACATGTTATTTGGATCTCTGGGACACTCTATTCCCTGCCCAACTACCCTACAACCTTGATCAAGCCCTTAAAGATTTCTCCACCAACAACCTGCCTTAAACTGGTCTGGACAATCAGTCAAGGGGTGGCTCGTAACATGACAACATAGGAAACAAAATGGAACATTCCAATAGTCCACAACTTGTTTGAAAGAGAAGGGTCCCCAATAGAGGTCAATCTCAACGGGGAATCCCCCCAGGAAATTTCATCTCCATGAGGACCCAAGCAATCCTCTTATCAAGACACTCGAAACTACCTTCATTCGAGAAGTAGAGTTTCCCAATTTTGTTTGCAATTTCCATGATTGCCTCTTTTGGCCATAATTCTAGTGGGAGTCCTGGCAGCTTTACCCACAGGATGTTGCCCCTGGGCATGTCTCTTAATGCATTGAAACCTGCATGCCCCCTTTGGAGTAATAAGAACCAATGTTGATAATATTGTCGATATTTCATGAAATATCAAAAATATTGCAATACTTTCTATTTTGAAAAAATTGCGATATTTAGAAATGTCGCCAATATTTCGGCAAACATTTGCGTGACGATTAAAAAAATCATCGGGCACACGGGGCCGTGGCTACAAAACCGATTTTTTGACTTTTGATTGGTCATTTTGCGTTGTTGGTCTTGGAAAAGGAAGGGAAAGAGCTCTGTGGTGTTTTCATGGAGGGATTGAGGATCAAACAACCATTGTCATCCCCAACCATTTTTTTTTTTTTTTTTTGTTCTATTCTTTGGGGATCAAAGATTCAAGATCAATGAGACAAACTTCATTTCTTCCATTAACATGTATGTTCTTAAAAACCCTTATGTTAGTGGTTTCTTTCATAGATTTAGGGTTATGCTTGCTTGCCTCTTTGCCTCCCAACATTTTGCTTCTTTGTTTTTTTGTCATTTGCTATGATCTTCATGCCCATGAAGCAATGCAAGGGTTTTCTCCATAATTGGATAGAAAACTTCATTTTGTTTTCAAACTTTCTTTTGCACCCTCTTATTACCATTTTTCACTGAAAATAATGTGATAAAAAATGATATTTAAAATGAAGTGGCTGTTATTTTTTTGTGTATGGGGATTTGATGCCAATTTTTTGTCTTTTTTGCTGCCCGAGGTTTGAATTGTGACGTTGTCCATTACTCCACTACAAATATGCCAAAACCCTTGACCCATTTTGGCAGTATGGGGAACTTGATGGTGGGACAAATATGGCATGTTGGTCATGCAAACTGTGTGGGACCAAGATGACAGGAGGGGTTACGTGATTGAAATACCATCTGGCTAGACTCCTTGGACATGATGTTGGGCTTTGTACGATTTCTAGAGCTTATAAAAAAAGCTCTTGAAGCAATTGATGAAAAGGAAAAAAAGAAAGAAGTGGTAGAAAGAAACAACGCTGGATGTGCAAGCAAATCTTCAGGGATAGCTGCTTCCGATTTTGAGCCTAAGGGTAGTGGGAGGGGCTCCACAATGTCACCCACTGATGTGACTGGGAGTGGGAGGTTATCATTTTTTGTTCCATGAACTGGGCGTGGAGCGCAACCTTCCATAAAGTCAGTTGTTAAATAGAAGAAGCAAGAAGCAGATAGAGTTATAGGGAGGTGTCTTTTCTGGAGTGACTTACCTCTCAACATCACCAAAAACAATCCATTTTGGCAGCTAATGTGTGATTCTATTGCTATTGTGGGTCTAGGGTACAAAAGTGCTACATTTGAGGAGTTGCAGGGGCCAATCCTTCAAGCAGAAAAGCAGGCCATCAACTTTAGACTGACAAAGTTGAATCAAACATGGGAGGTGTCTGGATGCACAGTGATGTCTGATGGGTAGACAGATAGGAAGGGTAAGACCCTTCTCAATGTCTTAAGGGTACCATGCTTATTAAATTAGTGGATGCATCAACACATATAAAAGATGCAACATTGATATGTGAGTTGTTAGATATGTTTGTCTGGGAGATTGGTGTACTGAATGTGGTGCAAGTTATAACAGATTATGTAGCCAATTATGTGGCTGCTAGTAGGATGGTTTTGGACAGGCACCACACATTATTCTAGACTCCATGTGTAGCACATTGTATCGATTTGCAACTTGAGGATATGGGGAAACTCTCCTTCATTAAGGAGGTGATTGGTATGGCGAGGAGCATTCCCAAGTTTATATATAACCATGCTTTTGTTCGTAGCCTCATGAGGAGATACACCAAAAACAAGGAGTTGTGGCGTCCTGTAATCACACGTTTTGCCAATCGGCTTTATTACTCTTCAGTCTTTGCTTCGATGCCAGTTTGAGTTGAAGCAAATGTTTGTTTCTGATGAGTGGTGTGATTGTAGATATAAGAAGAGATAGGATGGGAGAGCCATTGCAAAAATGGTGTACATCGACACATTTTGGCAAGGAGTAGAAGAAGTGTGCTCAGTAAGAGAACCTTTAGTAAAGGTTCTGAGATTGGTAGATGGGGATAAGCTTGCAATGGATTATTTGTATGAGGCCATGGATAGGGCCAAGGAGGCCATTAATGCTTATTATGCTAACAAGGGTTCTGCTAGGTTTAATAGACAGATGATGTTATGGGATGCGATTGATAGTTGGTGGGCAAGGATGCTTCACTGACCCATTCATGCAACAACGTTGTTACTCAACCCTGCATTTTCATACAAATACGGCTTTAATTTTGATGGCGAGGTGATCGAAGGGCTCCATACCTGTATGCATAGGATGGTACCTAATCTTGAGCTTTGCAGCAAAATCAATCGCGAGATACAAATGTATCAAGATGACGATAGAGTGTTTGGCTGTGAAGATGCTATTCGTGAGAGAACCCTCTTCATGCCACATAAGTGACAAGTCACGACTCATTAGAATTTTCAATTTACTAATTTATAATTCTAGATTTTTTAAATTCAATTATGTTTTATTTGAAAGTTTAATTGTGTTTAAAGTTTTTAGCTTTTAAGTTTTCTTTATTTTGTTGCACATGTTTGGTGGCGAAGCTATGGTGCAAGGGCACCAAATTTGCATAAATTGGCCATTAGAATCCTGAGTTAGACTTGTAGCTATTTAGGGTGCGAGTGCAATTGAAGTGTATTTGAGAAAATACACTTAAAGAAGCGCAACAGGTTAAAAATTTGAGCTTCAACCTTCAACTAAGCAATTACATTTTTGTAATTTACTAATTTACGACCCTAAAGTGTCAAGATTTGTTAATTTTTTTATGACACTCTTGCAGGTTGGAGTTCACATGACTCAATGACTTGGTGTATGTGCATTACAATCTTCGACTACGAGTGAAGCGAATAGACAAACCATTGTATGTAGATGCCATATCCTTAGACAATATTGATGTATTGTCTAAGTGGAGGGTGGAGTCTGAGGTTCCCATCATGTAGGAGTCACCTACATGGTTAGAGGAACTATTAGTATAGGGGCAACAAGAGGAGGACTCGGGGGAGGAGCAAGAGGAAGAGGAGGAGGAGGAGCATGTGGGAGTGTCAACGACAATGTAATCTACGACAGATATAGGAGAGCACAACTCCATACCCAACAACCATCATTTGACATTAGTTGTAGGGCTAAGGCCTTCTATTGCTAAGGGTAGACCTGGGAAACAAACCATCATATTTTCCTGTAAAAGGGGGAGAGGGCATTGATCTCAGATGCGTAGCTGCTAGTTTTGTTTGTTTTGCTACATATAACTCATGATGAGGGGATACTTTTATATGTGATGTTATTTTGTATTAGTTATCCACATTTGAGTCCTTGATTGGACAATTATCAGGGATCAACAAGATTTGGTATCGCCTCTGATATATCATTTTTATTTGACATCCACTACTTGATATATATCAATGCTTTCTTCATATTTATGTGCTAATCAATTTATTTCATGTTTACAAATATTTTTCGATATTTTGCCGATTTTTTCGCTGATATTGCCGAAAAGATGTTTTCAGGACACTCATCGATATTTTGTCAGGAATGATATTATCAACACTGATAAGAACCCTCTACCTTTTGCCCATGGCCTAACAACTACCTTTGACGCATCCTATGAGCAAAAGAAATGAAGGCAAACCATCCTAAGACAGGAATACATATTTGCTCAACCTAGTCCTTCATCCTTTCCCCAAACATTTGAGAATAAGACCATCTGTCCACTAGGGTCTTCTGCTTAAGCTCCTCTATCCTCCCCTGATAAACATCCAACTTGAATACCAGATTATGCTTCTGTTCAGATTCCTTAATTGCCTTTTTTCTTCTACCTCTCGATGAAAGACCAGGCCCCTTATCAGTCCTATCAACCCTGGATGCTAACAATCGATCAGAAGCTCCCTATTGAGGGAAATCAAATCCATTCTCAACCATTCACTGAATAAAAGACCTACCTATATGCAAACGAGCACATTCCTTCGCCTGGACCAGAACCTCACTAAGAGCTTCCTCGCCTGGAGAATACTCATGTACTAAAGACTTTGTTGATCCAATCCCATACAGTAGAACCGCTTAAACCACCACCAACTCTCTCCCTGTGAAAAACGCGGTAGCAAGAAACACCACTTTTGATGAATAGGTACTTCCTAGCTAGCACGATGAATTAGGCGAACTAGAAGAAAATCGGTGAGAACCAACTATAAGGCCAAATGGTGGACTAATAGTGAAGGACCCATGATCAATAGGCCCTTCAAATCTATCGTGGGTATTTTTCACATAAATGCCCTTCAAATCATCTGCCAGAGACGAGCATAAATGGAAACAAACAAATTCAAATTTCCTACTAGCCTCACTAACCACTCCAATTGATGACGACAAGAGTCAGAAATGATCTTCCCTCCAATTAACAACCACTTCTAACCGATCCAACATTGGTCCTAGCGGGGTTCAAATCCCACAAGCACCTCATCCAGACTAGGATCCATAGAGATCAAAAGCTCACAACACCCAAAGATCCACACAGTGTACAATGGAGAAGGAGAACACTACAATGCTAATAACCATTACCACTTAAGGCAATACTGGAAACCGATGACAAATGTTGATCAACCTCAACTTATGACAACTAATAACTGCACACAGATCAATAGACTGAGAAGAAGAGAAGGTAACAAACCATGGAACAATCCTTCTCAATGCACTAACTACACCTCCTGCGCACTACTCTCCATCATAGTGCTCTGCCCACAAGAGAAACTAGAACAAGGCCTTTCACATATCGAAACACTCATCGCAACACCAACATCGACTACACCAGTGGATGTTGCACCAAGGCCACCCAAACCAACAATACCACATGAAGCTCCTCATCGACTCTTGAATATCACTTACCCGAGTCTGACCATCCATATGCAAAGACTGAACTAGGCACGCGACTTCCACGGCCATAGTTTTGGGGCTCGAACCTTGTATACATTCGTCCAATTTGTTATCTATCTTATGCTTCAGAGTGGAAAAATTGGAGGAATCAACTTGCATGAGCAATTTTATCAACGAGACCCAATTTTGAGATCTAGGGTTTGAAACCTTCTAGGGCCCATTTTGAGGACTTAAATGACTCTTTTTTGGGTAAAACTTTCCCGCTGAAGCTCTAGACCAAATCACACTATTCTACACTTAGAGACCTTTCTAACGATGCAAGAATCATGTCAATCAGAGTTTGTATGCAAAATTTATGCGTCTCGGAAGTTGATCAACCATGTTAGACAACCATGGCATGAATGTTTGCTACATTATCCCTTGTTACTCTGCATTTGTTGAACTTGGGTAGGATCAGAAGGTATTCCCACAATTCCTTGGTGTTAGGCTTGTGAGAGAAAATCATCCATAGATTACGTGTGGGCTTTGCACCCGAGTTTAGGGTTTTGGACCCAAAGGAGAGTGGGCTTGGAACCCAAGAGAGGGAATTTAATATTCTAATTTATTGTTAAGATTGTGTTGGAGGTCTGTTGAAGGAAAAGAGGGCTTCCTAAGTGACTTAAGGGACAAGTATATATACTAGCCAATGGAGAAGCTAGTGTACAAGAATTTTGATGGACTATTCTTCTTGCGATGAGGCAAAAAAGAGACCTTGCCATGGACCTAAGGAAGGAAGAAGGCTGCATAAGCAAAGGACAACTAGTGATGTGGAATACTTTCTGTGTTCTAGACAACAAAAGGAAGTTGCTGCCAAAGGAAGAAAGGAAGTCGAGTTTTGTGGTCAAGGAGGGTTTGTTTAAGGAATTTTTGGTTGCTATTGCAAAGGGCCGAGCCCTCAATCTGTGATAGCACAGTCAAAGAGCATCGAGACACAACCATGTTGGGTTAAATAACATTAGTTGCAACCTAGATAACAAGGTCGAGGGTCTGTTGAAGTGAGAACAAGCCTAGCCAAGGTCTGTTAGGGTTGGAACAAGAGGGTTGAGGTTTGTAACAGGTTGGTCGAGGGCAAGTAAGGTAGGCTGAGGCCTACGCCGGGACTGCAATAGAAAATTGAGTTAGGGATGAGGTATTTAGGTGCCAAGGAGGGTAGCTTGATGCCTACATAGTGCTGGAAGGGCCTAGTAGAGGGCAAAGCATGCAGACCAAGGGCTGCTGAAGAAGGCCAGGGCTAACATAAGGCTGAAGAGAGCTAGTTGCAAGGGGAAACAACCACAGTGGAGGACAATGGGCTAAAGGAGCATGCCTAGGTGAGTAAATTAGTATGCTGGTTAACCTAGTTTCTACAACATTATTTTTTGAGTGTTGTAGGTGTTGTATATTAGGTAGATGAGAGCCTAAGGGACTTGGCCTCAACCCTAAGAGTTTTGTAGAGAGGATTTGCCCTGATAATTGCATTGTATAGGGATTGTGAAGGGCCATGATCTTTGGCATGGAAGCCTGAGGATTTCTTATTAATGGACTTCATAGAAGGATGTTTGGGCAATAAAAAATTGTGTACTATATTGATCTAATTTCTCGTGTAATTTCCGTTGTGCAAAATTGTTTAAAGTTAGGCATCTTCGATTTGTATGTTTTCTAGCTAAGGCATAGTCCAGACCTAGGGTGTGTGGATTTCTAACATGGTATTAGAGCTCTTTTGAAGAGCAGTTGGGTCATAAGTGTGCACAAGGATCAACTGTAAGAGGGAGTTGAGTTGGCTTGATGTTGAAGGAATGACAGCTGATCAAGATGGTTTCTGGTTTGAGTTTTGAGGATCGCTTGGAAGGGATTTCCAACTATAGTTCATGGAAGAAAAGAATCAAGGTAGTATTGTCGGTGAATGATCTATATGGGATTATGCCAACACCGAGGTCAAGGCATCGACTAATGCAAAAACTTTGGCTTTGCATAACAAAGATGTTGCAAAGGCCAAGTTGATCATTCTTGATGGAGTCAAGGATCACTTGATATCTTATCTCATTAGGAAATACACTACATGGCACATGTGGGAAGCTCTGAAAGCATTGTTTCAAAACAAGAATGAGAATTGAAAGATGGTATTGAGGGAGAAGCTCAAGGACATCAAGATGGGAAGTTCAGGGAATGTGACTTCATATCTCACAAGCCTTCGCAAGTTCGTGATGAACTTGTAGCTATAGGGGACAATGTGGAAGAATCAGAGTTGGCGAGGACTGCGATCTAGGGCTTCTTAGATCAGTGGAAGCCATTCATTAAAGCGGTGGGTGTTGTATATTGGGTAGATGAGAGCCTAAGGGACTTGGCCTCAGCCTTAAGAGTTTTGGTAAAGAGGATTTGACCTGATATTGGCTTTGTACAGGGATTGTAAAGGGCCATGATCTTTGGTATGGTAGCTTGATGATTTCTTATTAATGGACTTGTAAGAAGGATGTTTGGGCAATAAAAAATGTGTACTATATTGATCTAATTGCTTGTGTAATTTCTGTTGTGCAAAATTGTTTAAAGTTAGGCATCTTCAGTGTGTATGTTTTGTAGCTAAGGCATAGTCCAGACCTGTGGTGTGTGGATTTCTAACATGGTATCAGAGCTACTTTGAAGAGCAGTTGGGTCAGAAGTGTGCACACGGATCAACTCTAAAAGGGAGCTGAGTTGTTTTGATGTTGAAGGAAGGACAATTGATCAAGATGGTTTTTGGTTTGAGTTTTGAGCACTGGTTGGAAGGGACTTCCAACTATAGTTCATGGAAGAAAAGAATCAAGGTAGTATTGTTGGTGAATGATTTATATGGGATTATGCCAACACTGAGATCAAGGCATCGACTACTACAACAACTTTGGCTTTGCATAACAAACATGTTTCAAAGGCCAAGTTGATCATTCTTCATGGAGTCAAGGATCAGTTGATATCTTATCTCATTAGGAAATACACTGCATGGCGCATGTGGGAAGCTCTGAAAGCATTGCTTCAAAACAAGAACGAGAACCGAAAGATCGTATCGAGGGAGAAGCTCAGGGACATCAAGATGGGAAGTTCAGAGAACGTGACTTTGTATCTCACAAGCCTTCTTAAGTTCGTGATGAGCTTGTAGCTATAGGGGACAATGTGGACGAATTAGGGTTGGTGAGGACTACGATAAAGGGCTTCTCAAATCAGTGGAAGCCATTCATTAAAGTGGTAGTCTCATGGGAGAATCTTCCAGGTTGGAACAAGTTACGGGATGATTTTATCCAGGAAGAACTTCAGGATGATGATCTTCAACAGAAGATTAATGCAGAGAATGTGGCCCTCGCCATTAAGTTGAAGAAGGGAAAATAAAAGTTCATCATCAAGATGAACGACCTAGGGAAAGTGAAATGCTTTGCATGTGAAGAGTATGGTCATTATGTGAGCAAGTTTCCACATAAGAAGAAGAAAGGAGAGAAAGAGAAGAAACCAAAGATGGTAATGGATGTTGTAGCTATAGTCGACAAGGATGAGTTTGCAGGGAGATTTGACAAGGTGTTTTCTCTGATCTCTCATTTCTTTTGGAGAACCAATCTTGAGGATGCTTGGTTCATATATAGTTGAGTGTTGAAGCATATAACAAGTTCAGGAGTAGTATTTGAGAACTTGATTGAGTGGGACTTTGAGTTACATGTGAATATTGGTGATAAGAGTTAGCATGCCTGTCAAAGGAACTAGGATTGTACCATTTAGGATGGAGTCAAGTGGATTGCTGTGAGTCCACGATGTATTGTGAGTGCTAGAGAGCTTAGATGCAATTTGCTTTCAGTCTCAACAATTGGGGCAAAGGGGTTTGATGTTATTTTCCAGAGTTGAAAAGTGATGCTCAAGTCCAATGAATCTTACTATATCCCAAGAGTGGTTCTTAGAGTCAAAGAGAATGGTTTGTATCAATGTTTTAAAACTCCGACTTCGACTCCGACTCGGCCGAGGGTCGACTCCGACTCCGACTCCGACTCGGTATCGACTCGGCCGGCTCGATTTCAATGACTCGGTCGTTGTAAAAAATACATTAAATATTTATTTTTTATAAAAACACATAATTTTAAAAAATTTCATTCATGTTTCCAAACACACAGCATTAGAATATAGATAGAAGACAACATATGATCAAAGTAGGCTCATGAATATATCCATTATATCAAAATGGCACCCAGTGCACTGTCCAATACATACACGATGATGATATAGAGATCAAAGCAAAAACACATAACCAAGGAGGCTAGTAATGGCCTCTATAACAAAAGTTTGTGACCAGTACTACTGGCTATTGCTAGAGTTGCCAACATCATCTGGCTCAGTGTTACTTGGGCGTAGGAGCGAAAGCAGTGAGTGGGAGCGAAAACGGGAGTGGGAGTGAAAAAGGGAGCGAGAGTGACATTTTCAGAAGCTCCCGGCTTGGGAGCAAATCTCGGAGGAGTTCGACAACCAATGTCACTAACATCAAGGTACATAGAGGGATTGGTGCTCTTGATTAAATACGATTTCCATACCTTAATACATGACAAAATTCATTGGAAACATTGCAATCCCCCAATCCTAAAATCGGGAAAAACTGATAAGTCTGCTGGATTTTGAATGAAATCTAAAATTCTACTTTCTCCATATGAAATCCAATGAGGGCAGAACCACTCTCAAACATCCCGAGTCATTTCATAGTAACGTTAAAAATTTAAGTAAAAGGATGAAAATGAAGATTAAGGAGAATGTCACTTTTACTTTAGGAATTTAACATTACCATGAATAGCATACCAATACTAGGGATTAGATCAGACAGGGAAGCCCAAGGAGTCCCCAAAAATGAAATTAAAAAAAATGTCGCTGAAGTGACTTGACCAATCGCTGTTACTGAGCTGACCGAGTTGGCTCGGACTCGACCGAGCCAGTCAGGTTGTTACCAAGCCGGTCGAGTCATTAGCCAACTCGGCCAGCAGGTCCGGTTCAAAGGCCGAGTCGACCTAGTTGGGCTATGACTCGGACCAACTCGGCCAAATCAGAGTCGAAACGACCGGTTTTTAAAACAATGGATCTAAAACAATGAGCCTCTCCTCTATTTATATGAGGAGTAGGACTAATAATTTGCCTAATAAGGCCCCTACATCAAGTTTGATGCCTAAACATGCTTGGGTTACAAGCCAACCCATTAGTTGTTTACTAATATGCCATAATTAGGCCACACATGTGAGCCATAAGCTCTCTAGGGTTAACGCCATCCAATGTATGAGCTGCAAATGGCATGTCTAAGGGTGATGAGGTGTCCAAGGTGATGTAGAAGCATGTCAAGCTAAGTTGCACTGAAACAGCTACGGAAATGGATACGGAAACAAGGTTTGAAACAAATATGACAAATTTTCAAAAAATATGGATTTGATACGGCAAGGAAACGACATATATATACACACACACACACACAACAAAATAGAACTTTCATATTACCATTCATCTTTTAGAATCTAGATTCTATATTTAAAAACACATAATCATCATCATGAAATCCACATAAGCAAATCATCATCATCAATTCAGCGTAAACATTGTCATCATCATTAGTGATTATTGTAACATTCAACATATCATCACATTGTCATCATCAATCATCAACATCATCATCAAAATTAATAATGCTATATGCACACTACACAGTGCAAATTACAGAATGAACTATGACTAACAATCTAGTATCAGATGACATATTATGGTATTCAATGTTCATTGCTCAAAAGTGTAAAACATCATCATAAATTACATTTACATATTATCAAATATGTCTCCATCCATGTAATTAAGATCCACATCATCATTTGGATCCTCTCCATGAGTGGGAGCATTGCTGCCATGTCCACTTGAATATGCAATTATTGATGCCTCCTCATCAAACAAAGTCATATGAGACATGGCATTCAACATCATATCCAAGTCAGGGAATTCTAGAAACGGATCGAAAACACTTAAAAATGCCCAAAACGTTACAGAAATAGGATTCTGCGTTTCCAAAAAAGTTGAAACGTTTCAGAAAAAGGATCCTGCATTTCCAAAAAACTGAAACGTTTCTATGTTGTTTCCATGCCCGTTTCCATTTCCAAAACGCCAAACGATGTTTCTGTGGTTTTGGAGGGACGTTTCCGGTAAATTAGATGTCAAGTCCATGATTTGAGGGTTGACCCTCAAATCCACCTCATTCCCTCCTGTGAGGTCGCAAGATCCAACTGGGGCACCATAAAGTGGTCCCCATGGGTCTCCAACTCCTAAAAGTGGCCTGCTCCGCTCCAACTTTAAGGACTTCTCAGATGCAATAGGCCTTCCCTAGTCTCTCAATGTGAGATCATCCTTCTTTGGGCTCTAAATTTGCTGTTGCCCCTCAAATTGTGCAAGGTTGGCTTGGGTCATGCTCGGTCTACTTGTGTCATACTGAAGAATCATTAAATATAGTACAAAGTCATCCAATGCCTTGGGTGCTAGATGTGCTTTGGGACATGTGTCATCCAATGTTGCTGCTAAGAGGCCCAAGAGTCTCAATATTTCACCTGTTTGTGCCAATATACTTCTCTGGAGGGTTTAGGTACCTATGAAGAAGGTGCCTTAAACTACCTAATAAGAACATGAATTCTAGTGATAACAACCAGTCATTAGCGACGAAGAACATTAGTGCATCTAAGTGAACCAAACTTAGAGGCTAAGGGCAATTTAATACGTCAAACGAGGATCCCCTTCCAAAATCATAACCTTAGTCTCGCAATGGTGTTTTCTCCCTAGGTAGGTGTGGCTAAAGGTCAACCCTATTAGGTGTTTCCAACCCCTAAGGGGAAGTAACATTTCTTGGTCCACCCTTCAATTGATAGGTGCTAGTGAATAATATTGATGGTAATAGAGGGGATAAGACTTCATGGCCAAGTGCCATGGTCAAAGGGACTAGTTAATGGGAGTGTCCACATCATGAGTGTATAGATTTGAGGAGGGAGCATTTGTGGATGCATGAGTTACCAACTTGGCCTTTGTTTGTCTTTTCACCCCTCTTGTGTGCCTTTTACTACTTGATTTTTCTTTGTATTATTGCTTATAACTCAAGGGTTAGAGCTTGCTTTGTATGATGTAGCAGTTGTATTACCCCTTTAAGATGAGTCAATATCACCCATCAGGGTTGGGACATGCAAGGATTCCTTCTTTTGATGTAATGGAGCAGCAAATGCTTAGGAACCGAGTGATGGCCATATGTGTAAGGTAGAGCTCATACTAGGCTTTGGTCCACCTGCTAACCTTTATGTCCCTGACCATATTTTACTATTTGAATTTTCTTTTCTTTAGTTTTGTTGTGGCCATGATTTGCTTTTTCTGCTTCTTTTGGTTGCATCAACCTCCCAGGGAAAAGTTTTTGGGCCCTATCCACGCATGTGGACACATGAGTGCCAAATCCGAAAGAACCAATGGCAAGTTGAATGCGAAGAATGGAGGTGAAATATGGGCTTGTAATGTAAGATGGAAGGTGTTAATTATGACATATGGGAAGATGGAACTATGCTATCTCAATCAGGGTTTCCCAAGTAGTGCCCCTCCTATACCCGAAGGGCCTCAAAGGAAGTTCCACTGGACTAGGATCAAAGATTAAACCCTCAAGTAAGGTGAGAGAACAAGATCATAGTCAAAGTCTGTCAATCTTCTAGATCACCCCATAATCCATACTAAATACCCAAAACAAACAAGTATAAGCACCTGAATGCAAAATGACCAAAGTATTCTTTAAGTGGAAGACCATCTTCATTCATGTGTTCATGTCGGTGGGTGAGAAGCAAGTGAAGGAGATATATGGCATATCCTCAGCAAATGGGTGTTGTGAGGGGTTGTCTGCTATCAAGTGTAGGAGAAAGCATTCTCCAATGGGGCTACCAATTTTGGTGGGTAACAAGATTGAACAAGAGTATAATCAGTATGGATTCAATGTGGGAGTTCAAGTGCAACTCGTAGAAAATGCCGAAAGTAACATAAAGAAAGAAGAAACAAGCTCTAGTGCTATTGTGACACATAAATGACTGAGGCATGAAACAAGATAATTAATAAACTTCCCAAAAAAAGAGAGTGAGATAGAAAGATCTAACGATGGAGCGAAAGATATCAAGGCTCTTGAGTCTAATGATTGATGGTGAGGGAGGTGAACTGGGCACTAGCTTGTTGTCGAAGTCCCTTGGAACCAAGAGTTGGTCCAACCCATAGGATCCTAAGGGGGATGTAGGACCAACTGATAATCCTATAATTTGAGGTCAAAAGAAAGAAACTATGGATAGATCTTTGGTTGCTCTTGTGGAAATGGGAGGTAATTGGATAGTTCTGGGGTGCCTTGCTTTGGAATCGTTTGGAGGTGGTCCCTCTAGTGCTCTGAGTACATGTGAACTGCTATATGGTTTGGGATTGGCGAACTGGCTTTGGTGGAATCAATTGATCCCTTGGAGGCGGAGGATGAGAAATGATCGAAAATCTCATGCTTCTATTGTCTAGTGCACCCTCAACTTTCGTGTGACACTTGTGGTATTGATTTAAGTTTTAACGAATTTACATGAAAGTATGAGGTGATCATCCTGGTCATCCCAAGGCGGTGCATGGTGCATAGGAACTAAGATCTATGGCTCAAAATAACCCCAATGAAGAGGGCTAAGCATCACTAGTCCTTGCGCCTGAAGAAGGTAGAGAGGGAGCCTCTCAGATCTTGATATAGGCAATGATAGTGTCCTTTTATCTCATAGTATGGGGGCACCTAAAAATATTGTGGCTCTTTATCTCTATCCAACCATGGGATCTGTCTCTATTTAGAGTCTACAAGAACCAACTTGGAATTGTCCGAGTAGGATCCTCAACAAATGCATCCAATGTCTTTGTGTGTAAGGGAGCCATACTATGATGCCATTTTGTAGGTCCAAAATTTGATTTAAGGTAGGATATCTTTGAGCCCAGGCTCGTTGGAGGTGAGGTCAAAGTGACTTGAGTGTACAATTTGTAGATATCGTCTTTGATGGTCTGATTCATTGATTGTTGAGTTGGAAAGAGATGGCTTTGTGCATCAAGGGAGAATTTGAATGGGGGAAGGTGCTTTGGTGAGATAGTTTGCAACTGGTGAAGCCGAGATACCTCGTAGAACCAACCTTGAGCATGTCTTGAGGGGGGAGGGGGGATTGGTGTTGAGAGCCTTTGATGAGGAATCAACAAGATAGGGATACCTCTCTCTTCCGGTGGTAGAGTCTTTGAAAGACTAGACTTTATGGAGGAAAGAGACCAAACAAAACATGAACATGAGGCAAAATTGGTGGACACTTAACTTTGCCTCAGGATTCGATGATATGTAGGTATTTGTTGTAGCATGAATCATGATAGACAATGATTTTGATGATATGTAGGTATTTGTTGTAGCATGACTTTTTTGGATGCTAGAGGCCATCTAGAGCTTGTTTGTTGATGTATTTTTGGGTCAAAGATGGATTGCACTCGATGCTATTTTGGTTATGTGCACAATGATTTTGATGAAATGTAGGTATTTGTTGTAGCATGATTGTTTTGGATGTTCAATGCCATGTAGAGCTTGTTTGTTGATGTATTTTTGGTTCAGAGATGGATTGTACTCAATGCTATTTTGGTTATGTGCACCCTTACATGCTATATAAATGAGAACTTGTAACTTGTGGACTTGTGGTTGATGAAGATTGTAACTACTAGATGATCGATGTTATATGGTTTAATCCATGTTTTTATGCTTTTTATAACTAATTCATCATTCTACATGCTTTCTCAGAATCTAGACATTTCTCATAGCGGCAAAAGACCCAATCATTAACAATAGATAATGGATTTACTTGTCTTTTCTTGTTTCTAGTACTTTTTATCACTATTGACTCTTTCATATTTATAATGATATTTTATGTAGACAATATATGACAATTTAAGTTTGAAGTTTGAAGTTGGCAATTATAACTCCTTGGTAATGAATTATGAATATGATGCTTCATGAAAGTTGAAAGTTGAAACATTTCATTTCATGTTGGATATTCTTTGTTATCATTTGGTTACTTAGCAATGGTAATGGTTACAAGTACAAATTACAACTTTGATGATAAATGATGATAAATGTTATATATCGAATTTTGAAACCTTGAAACTTTAAGATTGATGAATCATGAGACTCGATATGTTGTATGTTACTAACTTGTGGACATGTTTGATGAAGATTATAACTTCTAGATGATTGATGTTATATCGTTCAATCCATGCTTTTATGCTATTTATATCTAATTCATCATTTTACATACTTTTGTTGACGTATATACATCAAAATATATAAAAATATTTATTATATAAAAATTCGCTCCCGAATTAGGAGCTTTTGAAAATGCCGTTCCCCGCTCCTGCTTCTGCTCCCGCTCACAAGCAACCTTGTTCTACTTGAATGATGGGCTGTGGAACTGTTTTCTTACAACAGATGATGTGTTTGAGAAGTAGGGTCTGGACTCTCTCTAAGATGGCTGAATCTGTTTGCAACAAGCTTTGCACCCTAACTTCAAAGCCATAAAGAAATGCAGGTTGAATAATTGCCTCAATAAGGTGAAGTTTGGATGAGATGTCCTAAAACTGATTATGGAAACATGGTCTCTGAATAAGGACCATGGAACCATATCCTTTATTAATTCGAGGTTGGAGGGCTTCTCACATTCCAAAACAAGGCCTTGTGAATTGTACCCCCAAGTAGGTGTAGATGTGGTGATCTCAATCTTGACACTCCGATAGTAGAAATGTAAGTATGTAAGAGATCTCTTTGATGCATTGAAGACCAAAATATTGGTTTTACCTAGGTTGATCAACTATTGAAAGTCACATAAGTTAGACAATGCATCAATCTATCTCTGCAAGCCCTTAGGGGTAGAAGCCAATAAGACCAAGAAATCGGTCAAAAGGAAGAGTGAGTTCAACTCTTGGTGTATAAAACAACCATCCCCCTGCTGGATATATTCTTGTAGGAAAGACTACACTCATCAGTATAGATTCCAAACAGGATCATTGAGAGGGGGCATTCTTGTTTAACCCCTATGGTACTCTCGATGAATTTGGAGAGGCCATCTGGCATCTGAAGTCATCTTAAGGTTGGTTTGTAGAGTCTCATAATGGATGCTAGGAGGGTCTTGGATATGCCAACGTTACAAAGCCTTTGGAACAATGCCTCTCTTAAGATTATGTCAAATGCTTTTCAGAAGTCTGCAAAGCAATTGTAAACCCTAAAAGAGCGATGATAGCCTCCTCAATAATGGCTTGAAGAGTGAAATTGTGATCAATCGTTTGGTTTTGGTTGGAAATTCGCTTGTCCTTTAGCCCAAAGATGACAACTCTCTAACACTTGAGAAGGTCGTTGGTGTAATATTGTGTCATAAAGCTTGTAGGATGTATGGACTACTAGGATAGTCTTGTAATTGTTCGGATCAAAACTTCTCTGTAAATGATGAATAATGTGTCTCGTCGGGGGGATGGGGGCTTAACGCACCACATGGTTAAGTAAATCAGCCAGATAGGACTCAAGAGACCGGATTCCATGTTTAAGGAATTGGGCTTGAAGCCCTTCCTCATCTGCCACTTTGTAGGTACTCATAACTTCGATTACTCTCTTGATGTCCCTCTCAGAGAAAAGGTGGGATGAGGAGGGGGGGCAGGTGATGGGATGTGAATAATATGTTGTCTAGGAATGTCAGAAAGGGAGGTTGTGTGGGAGAACATGGATTGGGGGTAAGGATCAGGCAAGATGGCTTGGTGTCTAGGAAACAGAGTAGGCCAAAAGGCTTTCAGGAAGTGGTTGAGGTGGTGGGGGGCCTCACAAAGTTCTCGTCTCCCTCAAGTGAGAAAGGTTCACTTTTTACATGGAATGAGTTGGTGGTAGGTTATGTGGAGGCAATGGGAGGAAGATGGGTTATGTGTGAGGGTGGGATGTTGTTGTTTGTGAAGGTATTTACATTCATTGTCGAAGCAATGGTTGACAGGACGAACCAGGGGGAAGTTTATGGGCGTGTTGACGAAATGAAGGGCTTCTTCCATGAGGACAGTGGAAAGCATCTCGTGTTTGGCTGTGGTCGTGCCCAATGACCTAAAGTAGGAAATGGAGGGGAGCAACTCATGGAGGTGGGTGGTGTAGGAGTCAGTATACTCTCTATCAACGAAGAAGGTAGTATGGGGGGTTCACGGGGTGGAATGGTTGGTGAGGAGAGAGGGAAAAGGTGAGGAGGGCTTGGTCAACCCTTCTCACCTTCTCTCTATCTACCTGTTGACCACTCCATGTCAACTACCTCGTAGTTGTACGTATTATCGAGCATGGAGGTAAATTTATTTTTCTGATGATGATTTCTATCCTTGGAGGTTTATAGTCTCACTGATTCATGTGTTTTAAAACACAGATGATCGACAAAGTTTTTCCCTCTAACCTCACCCTAAAGCTAGGGTGGATTTTGTCATCAGATTTTAAATGAGTCTAGTGTTATTTATCGAGTCTTTGTAAAAGTGATTTGGGAATAATTCTAACTATTTGGTTAGGTTATTTTATTACAGGTCACTTAGTCTACTAGATCATATTTTGTGTTACAGAAATGGGTAATTATTGAGGGTCTATAACAAACGAGTGTTCTCCCTTCATGGGTTAGAAATGTAATATTTCATGTAAAAATATTTAGTGCATGGTCCCTCATAATTAGACACCATGGCTAAATATTAGAGGGTTGGAAAAATTAATAATTCCCTCATGAGTCAATTAATTAAAATTTTTGGCTAAAATAAATTAAAATGCTAAAACCAGAAATTTAATTAATTTAGGTCATAGGAAAAATTAAATTCTCCAACATTTAAAATTCGTGGGTTTTAAATTTTTGGATGTCCTCGCCCAAGGGAATATTGAAAATTTAAAGATATTTTGAACCCTTGGGCCATAGTAGTTATGTCAAAGTCAACTTTTTGCGACAATTAACTCAAAATAATCATTTTTGAGTTAATTAAAAGTGAAATTCGAATTTCCTCAAAAAGTAACTTTATTTCAACGGTGATGATAAAAAGATCATTTGATTTTCATCAACGATTGAGATTGCTTTTACGAGGACCAAACCAACTAGCCGTTGGAGCCTTTTTTTATAAATGAGAGGCCTTTCTCCATTATTTCGATCTAATTTTTCTGAATTGTGTACTTGCTCTAAGAAAGCTCTTGTAACTTTTTCTGATTAATAAAACGCAAAGACTTTGGGGTTTCAAATCTTGGTGTTCCTCTTTCAGATTTATGTGGTAATATTGTTCTCAACACTTTGCTGCTTTTATTTGCATTTGCTAGGTAATAGCCTTTGAGAATTGATCTGTGTACAGGTATCTTGCACAGATTTGTGGGGTTTTAGAATATCATTTTGATTTGATAGAAGTAGCAGGTATCTCTATTTCTTGATGATTAATGATCATTTTTAAATCTCTATTAATCTAACAATCAAATTTAAGTGTGCAAAAATTATCATTCAAGATTTGGGCATTTGGGGAAGTCTTCAATTGGACCAACTGATTCTCAGTTTGCAGAATCTAAAAGAGCCCATTGTCTTTTTAATTTCTGAAGTCATTTTATAGAATATCTTACAAGGTTACAAGGTTTTTCTTGGGTTGTCCCTCTTTAAAATTTCAAATTTATTTCTAAATATTGTGCAAAATTTGTTTAAATCTGGCTAATAGAGGGCTTTGATATGCAGATCTGTTAGATTTATAGAATATTATTGTAGATTTGTAAATAGAAACTTTTTAACTCATTGGGGTTATGGGTATTTCATATTTTTGTATATACATGCTTTGGGGTTTTCTATCTTTTATTTGTGCAGGAAAAAAATCTGAAAATTGTAGGTGATTTTTATAGATTCCGGAGACAGATCTAAGCGCCGGAGGGCATCTCCATTTTGTATGCAGGTTGAAGAAAAATTGTAAGAAGATTGTGGGATTTTTTTTTTTGAGCCTTGAGGCCTTGCGCTAGCCATCTCCCACCTCCTTATGGTCTCCCATCATTCTCTTTTCATCCTCCCTCTCTTCACCCTCCATCACTAAATTTTTCCATAAATTTCCCTAAAAAATTTAACAAATTTTAACAAAAAATTTCTAAGTTTGGCATTTGCATTGAAGAATTTTCAGTGGCTTGGGCAGCGCATTTTCAAGTGTCTTCAAGCCCCTAGGGGCTGATTGGTACACATCCTCTAAACCCTTACCTCTTTCATTGATCTAATTGAAAGCAAGATTAATGTCAACATAAAATTTTAGTTATCTGAAATTTAGTAGCAAATTAGTTTGCATCTTTTACTACATTACATTTTAGAAATATAATTACTTTCAGAAATTTTTGCATGCTATTTTCTGAATCTTATTTCACTATTTTTTTTAAAGTAATTTTCCGAGTTTTTAGATCAAATATATCAATAGATTAGAAATAATTAAACTCAGAGATTTTCAGAATTTAGCAACAGATTTAAGTTACATTTCTACTGCTATATAATTACAGAAATAGAAGTTAGCTTCAGTGACTTTTGCAAACAAATTTCTGAAAATTGTTTTACTGTTGTTCAATAGTTTATTTTCGAGTTTTTAGATTAAATACATCAATAGATCAGAAATAATTAAACTCTGAAATTTTCTAAATTGCAGCTGTCAGTTTGTCATTTAAAATTTTCTGCTGTTATACATAGAAATTTCTGAATATTGCATGGTTACAAGACTACTGATTTACAATATATTGTTGGTTTTAACATTTGATGTAAGAACATATTACTACACTGGTATTTCGTTAATGTGATCTGAGTTTAAAACACTTCATTTAATTTCGGAAATACATTTGTTTTTTTTTTACATGCTCATGCAAGTTTTACTTATGCATCTAATGATCGTTGATTGAGTATTTCATACAAATGAATTTTTTATTTCAACATTTTACATTTCAGTCCACTGTGCACTTCAGTAATTATTTGTGCATATTTTACATTTTGCAGTGCTGGTATAAGTACTTGCTTTCACATTTAGATCACCACCTTTCTAAGACTTACATTTAAGACATATTTCAGAAATAATTTTAGGGGCTCATTTAACTAAAATTAACCAAGTCTCTGCCTTTCACATAGTTTTAAATTTTACATTTGCATATGAGACAGTCGAGTCTTTTCAGCAGTGGTTTCCCATCCTTGAACCTTATTTTCTTTGCAAGATAGTTGACTCCATAAGGCAATGATATCACTTTCTTCAAATAATTTTGAATCCTTAAAATCTTGTGCAATCTAAAACAAGTATTGGTTGCTTAGCTATGTCTCCCAGGTTGGTTGGTTCCCAACTAAAGGATTGGACAAACTAGACAGTAAGGGTATCGACCAATGTTGCATTAATCGTTATCAGGATATTATCGGCGAGGGGAAAAAATCGGTAAAAATCAGGAAAAATTTGTAAAATACAAAAATATTCATCTTTTTCCAATTTTTTTAATATCTAAAGCATCTGCAACATAAAATAAATACATTGACACATAAATATGATAAAAGAACTAATATATAAGATGTGTAATATCATTTCTAGTGTTACATCACACATAACAGTGAATCATGTCTTGAATAGTAAGTCCTGACTCTTGACCCCTGAGTCCCAAGTCAGCCTCAAAATTTCGACAAAAATATAATAATCTATCTCATATCATGAGTATTGAACCAAATAAGTAAAGTCTAATACTATTATACTACTGATTTCCTCTGCTCCTCTAGATGTAAATGTCGGTGGAGTTCGCAGTGGACTCTGTTGTGCTCTAAGTCACATGACACAAGGACACGAGACACAGAGGACACGTAAATACGAGTATTCAATACGAAACACAACGACCTTGAAACAGGACACGAGGGACATGTTTTATATATATTTAATAAATAAATAAAAAATATATATATATATATATATTATATATATATCGGAAATATAGTTTTTTATCGATATTAAATTGCAAGCTGCAGCTTATCTAATCAAATTAAAATATGATTACTTCAAAGTTCACATTTCGTGGGCGTAAGTCGAGGAAGTTGTTCCATATGATGTTGGGCTTATACAAGAGCTATCCTCTTTTCAGAAGTGTCTTTGCATGAGTATGTGCATAATAATGATAAGAAATTGGTATAAATCTGCCCTAAATCCTAAGTATCTCTTACACTTTCGGGTAGTAAATAATTATACATTGGAAATTATTCCTCTTGCAAGTTAAATGAATTGGTTAGTCAATGAATTAATACTAGTATAGGAAGGGATTTGGAGTTTAACTAGCATGACATTTAATAGTATCATGGAATTTCAGTTTGAAAGAGGGCACAACCACAACATATTTCCATATTATTACACTTTGTGATTTGGAGGAACTGTGTAAAGGATCAAAGAAATGCAAGAGTGATGTGGCAAATTAAATGTAGTGTCTGATTAGTGATGAGAACAATAGCTTGAGAGAGTAAGAAATATGATCAATTGCATTCACATAAATACTAGTTGGTTGGTTATAGAAATACTGATGCCAAATGTAAAATTAAAATAAATCACAAATATAAGAAAGAATTAAAGATCAATAGTCATATTAATGGCTCCATGCACTTGTTTATAAATATAATAGTGATTGACCTAGCTATATATCAAAACTTTTTCTTGACTTTCATGGATCATTCTATGCCATATGCAAACTATGATCCTCTCTCCACGCTCAATTTTTAGAATATAGCCCTAGAGGCTATCAAATTCAAATAAACTATGGTATTCACACAAGTATATCACGATATGGTTGAAATTCACTGTCAACTATATTATGCTTATCAATTATTAACCTTCTTCCTGTATAATAAATAAAAGAGAAATGTCTACCTATTTGGTCTGAGGAGGGTATCACACTTGCAGCAGGTGGGTGGACAGAAACTGAAGATGTTGCAGCCATGCAGCCAGTAATTGAACAGAAACTGAAGGCGTAGCAGCTAATTCAGATGTTGGACTTATACTCGAGGAAGTTGTTCTAGATGATGTTGGGCCTATACTCAAGGAAGTTGTTCTAGATGGGCTTTAAACTACGCATTTGGTGGGGTACGTATTCAACCGGAGGAAAAACGTTAGGGCAACATTTTTGATCAACCGAATACTCGTTTTCCAGATGGACACGATGAAAACGCCAGAATACGTTTTACGTTTTACGTTTTACAGGACACGATGAAAAACGTTTTCGACACGTTTTAGGGCTGTTTTCGTGTCCGGCACGCTAAATACGGGACACAGGACCTTGGAGGACGTGTCCAGTGACTTAGGTTGTGCTCTAGAGGGTGAAGAACTAGGAGCTACAGGAGGTAGACCACGTCCTCTACTGGTGACAGGTAGCTTGGGTAGGTTGTGTCACCTCATTAAAAAAAAAAAAAACGTTGAAAAAACAAAGTTTGTATTTATCAGGTGATAATATCGCCAGTTTTAAAAAACCGTGATTTTACGATATAATCGCGATAAAATTGCGATTAGTGCGATACTAGTATCGACACTCCACCAGAGTAGACGTTATTGGATTAGAGGACTTGTATGTTGATTTTTGGTAGCATCAGATGTGCTCTAGCCATGGAATTTGGTGGAGAAGCTAAGACACATGAGATTTCCAAGACCCAGCAATCGTTTGGAGAAAATCCACCTGGATGAGAGATATTAAAATAATTAATATTTTTAACAAGTTCCTAAGTCTAAAGTTAGGAAAATAAAAATATTAATGTGTATTAATATAATATGGGTGAGAAAGTTCTAAATGATGAGGATCAAGCTAGTTCTAATCTTAGCTATTGATTAAGGACTTAATCTCAGCTGTTGAATAGCTAACAGGGAAAGTATAAGAGGAGGCTTGAGGGTCAGTTGGAGATACACCGAAGAGAGATTAGTCAGTTTGATTTTCTGGGGCGATTTTTGCTGAGAAAATCGAGCAACTGATTAGTTGCAGTGAGGGGCAGTTCAGCAAGAGGTTGAAGAATACATAGTAGAGAGGCAGCGAAGTGTTGGGAGAGACAACATAGGCCTAGGAGGGCTAATGCAGAGGCCATATGAGCCAGCGCAGAGGACGCAGAGGGTCGTAGAGGCTAATGCAGAGGACGCAGACGGCTTAGAATGGGCTTCAGAGGCAGCGCTGGGGAGATTCTGTGGGGTAAATTGAGAGCAGATCAGTCGGGAGAGGGTGGCGCAGTTTCTGAAGAGTGACGTAGTTCCAAAGTAGTGCTTGGAGCAACTTTCGCTATCCAACACAAGGAACAGTCATAGTCACTGTGGGGTTGATCATTCGGTTTCTGATTTGCCGGAATATCTGTCTCCAGATAGAGGTACTACTTCCAAGAACATTCTCTGTTGGGTGAGACATTTCTGGCACCCTAGTTGTATTTAGAAATCTACTAATAATAAAACCCTCATATATGTTGCACCGGTTTTCTCAAATTGGGATTTTTCTGGGACAATTGTCCAAAAATAACGATGTCCCTTGTGTTATTGTTTCTGTTTACTTCAGTGAATGATCTGTATATCTGCGAAGGCTGCATTTGTGTTTACTTCGATGTTTATGCAATTAAATAACTTGTTAATGTAAAGAACAAGTAGGAGATAGTAAACTAGAAATTGCAGTAGGGGTTTCTGATGTGTTAGATTCAAACATTTTCACATTGTAGAACAAAGTAGTAAATATAAATTGACAGTATTTTCCTGTAGTATCTTTCTCTTATCCCTTTTGGGAAATGCCTGCTTTACTGCAGATATTGTGCTCTGTATCTAATATGATAGGGCCTAGGGATGTAGCTATAAAGTTATAAACTTTGTTTTATGAGAATTTTGAAAAGTTTGGAGAGGCATGATAGTAAAAAAACACTTGTTTTAACAAAAGAACAAAGGAATCTAGTAGAAAGGTACACATCAAGGGATATGATTTGATATTGTATGATTACAATAGTTCTAAGCATATATACTCTCCTCCCGAAATGGGTTTTTTTTTTTTTGTTTGTTATAAATCTTTGAGCGCATATTTATGTTAAAATGTGTTTTATGGACGGATTCAGTGTAATGTGTTTTTTCAAACCTTTCTGCTACATAGACATGCACTTGTACAGCTATGAGCATATACATATATAATGATCATGTATGTTGCGTGTATGGAAATAACCCATAGTTTAGCTGGTTATTATATATATATATATATATATATATATCTATATATATATATATATATATCTTTGAGCACAGTTTTGTGTTTAAACTTCTTTATGAACAGATTTCACTGTTTTTTTTTTTTTTTTTTTTTCATACCTTGATGCTACATAGACATGCAAGTGTGCAGGTATGAGCATATACATATTAATGATTTTGTATATATGTGTGTAGCTAAGTCACCTGACACGGGGATTCGTAGGATATGGGGATTTGAGTGTCGGATTCAGACACGTTGACCCCCTGGAACAAGACACATAGGATTCATTATATATTATTTTATTAAAAAAAAAATATATATATATATATATATATATATATATATATATATATATATATATATTTAAAAATTAGATATTTCTTACACAAATTCTAATTAATGATACAAATTCATTGATTTCGAACATAGATCTTCATCTATAGCATACATAGTACATACAAAATTCAAATATATGTCAGTGGTCACATATATCACGATTCATAAATGAAAGACAACTTACAACTACAAGATAGTAAGATAAAGACATTGACAACTGTAGTTTTCTCATTAAGTCATCAAATCAAAATGTGTTACATAGGTAGTGCTGGTGCAATGCCAATGGCAAATAGAAATAGAAAATATATAGGTAGTGCTGGTGCAATGCCAATGGCAAATAGAAATAGAAAATATACAACAACTACAAGTGTACAAGCCTCAGCGCAATAGGTAGTCATCAATCCTCAGAGTCATCATTAGAATCAGCATCAATGTCCTCATCATCATGGTCAACACTGCTCTCCTCTGCATCCTCCTCCTACTACTTGAGTTTTCAGGTCAATAAGTTTTACACTAGAATTTGGCTTCTGCCTTTAGGAAACTTCATAGCAAGTTTCAATGAGAAAAAATTATTATCCTCACTACTTAAAATCTTTAACCTCTCACAACAATGCCTGCTTATAGAACTTGGAAATATTTCACACTTAATACCATATTTGGAAGCTCCAAACAGATGATTCCCAGCAAGACTAACATCAGTTCTGCCAATAGCAAACAATATTTTATCTCTAGAACAAGATTCAAATGATTTGAACTGCTATGTTGGTATCATCTTATTTCAAAACTATTGGATTTAAAGCAATGTTGTATCTCTAGGGAAATCTCACCAAATACTTTTTATTGTTCCTTCACTTTATTGTCTTAAGAAATGCTTAGTATTTCTCAAATTCTAGAGTTTGGAAATTCTATAAGTGGACATAATAATTTCATCTCCGAGTTCTTTGATAGATCAAACATGAAAATTTACAAAGTCAGCTAAGGTCAAAGTGTTGTTGCAGCACGTCGGTATCATCTAAAGGAGAAGTCAGACTTGGTTGACAAGCAAAAATAGATATAAGTGTGCCTCAATAGCAAGCAACTTTAGGGGATTCGAATACCAGAATCGGGACACGATGTGTCCGTATGGGATTCGTACGAATCCCGTACGGACACGTCGTGTCCCGTTCTAGGATTCGAATTCCTAGCGGATCGTGTTCGATTCGCAGGATTCGGACTCATGGGGGGTTTAGGACGAATCCGGTTACTTAGGTGTGTAGAACTAATTCAAACTTAATTTTGTTGGCTCTCTCTCTCTCTCTCTCTCTCTCTCTCTATATATATATATATATATATATATATAACTATGTTTGCACGGGGAACCTGTCCCCACCAAAAATTCCCTCATACCCAACATTCCGGCCAGGGTTGCAGGGGAGCGCCCCCCTCTTCGAATCTGCTCCCGGAGTCCCATAAAAAATATTTTCTCCCTGGTTTTTTCACAAATTTTGTCACAAAGATGTTCCAAATGAAATTTTTTTCAAAGAAACAAGAGTTTTTGAGTAGGGCAGCCTAATATTCAAGTTTATGTCCCTAGTATTGATATGCAATTCATGGTAATGTTACATATGAAAATGAAATATAAAGGAGAATCTCACTTTTACTTAAATTTTTAACATTACCATGAAATGAATCAGGATGTTTGAGAGTGGTTCCAACCTCATTGGATTTCATATGGAGAAAGTAGAATTTTAGATCTCGCTCAAAATCCGGTAGACTTATCAGTTTTTCAAGATTTTAGGATTGGGGGTATTGCAATGTTTCCGTTGGACTGTCATGTACTAGGGTATGGAACTCGTATTTAATCAAGAGCACCAAGCCCTCTATGTACCTTGATGTTGGTGACATTGGTCGTCGAACTCCTCTATCATGACCCTACTAAAAATGTACCCATCATCAAAGTATATAAAAATATATATTATATAAAAATTCTCTCTTGATCCGCTCTCAACCCGAGAGGTTTTGAAAATGTTGCTCCCCGCTCCCAAGTAACCTTGGTTACGGCGTACTCTGGGGACTTTTACAGGGGTTGGGAATGTCCCCAATTTTCTGGGGACCTTGTGACTTCCAAACCATTCCCAACCCTTCCCGGGCAAATTTTGGGGACTTTTCAGGTATCGTTCCACTATCCCAAAGGAAAAAGCGGTATGTCTAACCCGATTTTGGCTCGGTTTACTTTGCTATTTGGATGGCTTTTTTTGTTGTTTTGGACAGTGTTCCATGGGACGCATCCCCCAAGGTCAGGTGCGCGGATCCCTCCCACCTCACGCCCTTGGGACAGGGGGACGTCTGGGGAAACGTTTCCCCATGGGGGGGGGGGGGTTTCCCAGTGTGGGGGGACGGTGACTCCCCAACCCCCTCAAAATGGGCTATGCGTCCCCCCTTAAATTTGCTTGTAAACAATGATTTATGACAAGAAAAACCTAGTATTTGACCATATTTCCCTACTAATGCTATGCAATTCATGATAATGTTAAATTCTTGAAGTAAAAGGATGAAAATGAAAAATAAAAGAGAATGTCACTTTTAAATTTTTAGCATTACCATGAAATGAATCAGGATGTTTGAGAGTGGTTACGACCTCATTGGATTTCATATGGAGAAAGTAGAATTTTAGATCTCACTCAAAATCTAGCAGTCTTAACAGTTTTTCAGGAATTCAGGATTCGATGGATTGCAATGTTTCCATTGCATTTTGTCATGTACAAGGAGGTATGGAATTAGTATTTAATGAAGAGCACCAAGCCCTCTGTGTATTTTAGAGTGACTTTTAGACTCATCACTCCACTGTTTTTGAGTTTTAGCTATATCAATTTACTATTCCAGACTTCAGATTTCAGTATCTATTATAGTCTATTTTTCTTAATACTAATTAGATTCTAGAATGCTGAATTTAAATTTTAAATCAATTTAGAATCTAGAATGATGAATTTAATTTTTAAATCAATGTAGATTCTAGAATGGTGAATAATGAATATGGATCAGAGTATTTCATTATTGAATATCATGGTCTATGGATGAATCATGTATGTATTAGTAAGGATGATGAATATGGATCAATGTATTTCATTATTTAATTCAAATATGTATCTATCATTGTATTTATGCTTTCATTATAGAATATGAATTTGATATATATATAGAGAGAGAGAGAGAGAGAGAGATTAAAAAGGAAAAAAATTATATACCCCGACATCCCCCCGTCCGCCCTAAATTTTCCTAAAATTCGAGGGTACTCCCACACGTCCCCTTTGCGCGTCTCCCCACACCCGCGTCTCCCCGTCCTAGAGTCTTGGTGGAACATTGGTTTTGGATGAGCTTTTAGTGTGAAAAGGTTGTTGTTTATGCCAAATTCCAATGATAACTGTTAAAAATACTACTGTTCAGTGTTGGCATTTATTTTCTCCTCTCTCTGTCACTTAACTATCTCAAGCAATAGCCTTCTGTGCTGGACTTCAGCCTATAATTACGGTTGCTTAAAAAAGACATCTCTTTAGAAATATTTAAAAAGTCTGCCAACCTTTACTTTATGTGGCATGAATCAGGGACATAGTTATTGTTTATGAAAACCTTCTAGTTCTGTCCTGAAGGTGAAGTAAACTGTCTTTGAGACTGTTCCTATGTGGCACATTTAACAAGTTTGTAAACACACTCCTATCCTACAGGAAAGTTGCTGAACTGTGTTTAGTACTGTTTGCAATGAATTATTGGGTTGTTCCTTTGCTGTGTGCTGTCCTAGTAGCCACATATTTTTTCTCTCAAACAGTGAAAGTTGTATGGATGTTTATTTGTAAATACAACCTCTTGTGTGAAGTAAAGGTTGCCAGCAATACTCATTTCAGCATATTTCCTCTTAAGATTAATGTTTCCAAAACTGTTCTTTGCACTTACTTCGTCCAAGAGTAATAAACCAGGATTCAATATTGATTTAGATGTCAGACTGATGTAAATAAAGCACACTATGTTTAAGGCTCTGACACTTTTTGCAACTTTGCTAATGATGCCAAGGAAGTTGAATTTGCTTAACTTGGCCATATTAGTAGCAGTGACTGTAAGAAAGGCCCTTTTTGCTTTCATAGGATTAGGTAAATATCTAATGTGGTTGACCAATCAAACTTGGCTTTTATTTGACAAACCTAACAACACAGAGGGTTGATTTAGGTGTTGAGATTAGCAATATTAGGAATTTGAGCCAAGGTTTGATTTTGACAAAATTAGTATGCTTGCCATATGGGATAATCAGGTGAATTGGTTTACATGCAAGAATGTCAAATTAGAATATCTTTTACTTCTCCCTGTAATGCTTGACCAAGAATTTGCCCTTTTATTTTTTCCCCCTCTTTTTGCACTGCTAGTTCCAAAATTTTCAGCAATTTCCTTTGGTTTTGCAGGTTTTATTCCTCCAAGAATTTTGTAGTCTCAGCAGGAGTCTGCAGCTTGTTCACCAAATGCGACTTGTAAGGTATGTTTTATACAAAATCACTTTGTTCTTAGCAGTTTACTTTGTGCAGTTTCTTCTGGTGTTACCCAACCTAAGTTGTATTTGTCATCATCTTAGATCTTTCTTTCAAAATTTTATGTCACATTCATAGTAACGGTTCTATATTTGTTTTTGACCTATTCTGATTTGTTGTCTTTTTGCCTTAGTCAAAGATATTTGAAGTAGCACATCATCTTTTTGACTGTTATTGGGTGCTTTTCTTTCTATGAAATAATCCTGAGATTACATAAAGTCTGCATAGCGTGTGTGTGCGTGCCTAAATCTTATTTTTTTCCAAGAAAAAAAATTGTGATTTATATTCCAGTCAAAATTGATATTACACTTTTCAGGTGCCTCTGAGGCACAGTTTGACTGAGTCAAAAAGAGATAATTACAAGGTATGAACTTATACTCTACCCCCCATCTGCCTGTCAATTACATCAAAACTGACTTCATAACATATCAAAAAAAGTCTTCTCAAAAGAAGCACAGAATCATTTTCTAAATAAACTCCCTATCCAACATACAGATACCCTTGCAATTCCACAAAAAATAAATTGATCCACAGGTCCTTGAATGTTCAGTTAAATATTACAACAAAAAGAGAAAAACGCCTTTACAACTGATGAATAAGCATCCTGTGGCTATATTAGAACATTTGCTTCAAGAATTATCTATCAGTGCTCCATCTCTTAATTCGTTAAAATCTGCTGAAATCTCTATAATTGCCTACCTCCTGTTTCAATATTCTCAAAACGTGAGTAAAAGGAAATGAAGTCAAATGAGGCAGCCACTTCTCTATCTAAGTACCCTACAGGCATAAATATATTATGGGGTCGAATGACCATTTTTTTCTCTATTTAAATAGATGTTCCTTGTGTCTATGTAAGAGGCCTTCTGCTTATATATGTAAATAAGCTGGCTTATTTTATTAGTTCGATGATATTAATATAAAAGAAGGATGACGTTAGACATTTTACATGATGTGCTTTGGCAGGAATCTTGTCACTGAAGGCTTGTTTGAAGTTATTACAGATGCTCTACAAAGTCTAGATAAATCTCTCAGGCTAGCTGGGTATGTGTTTCATCTGTTCTATTGAAATTTGATCTTCTTTTTTTTGGGGATTTGTTTCCAACCTTTTAAGTATATTTTCAGGCAGTATTCTCTCTTCTGATCACTAGTCCGTAGATATTTTTCATCCTACTTTATATTGTGTGTTCATTACTTCTTTTTAAAAGTTCTTGATGTTCGAATTTGCAGGACCGATATTTTGATTGTGGTTCTAACTCAGGATGCTTCTCTTCTGCGTACATTTGTGGTTCAACAAGAAGGCCATGCCCTTCTCAGCCTCTTGGTATGAAACATGATTTGGTATTCTTCTTTTCTGTGATCAGTTTTATAGTGGATAATCTGGACAGTGGATTCTGATTTTTAACTTGAATGCAGTACATATTTATATGGTTTTTAAGGTCTGCATGGCATGGTGATAGTGTCGATGGATGTCTCATGCCATTGAGTAGCTTTTAATCTCATTACTTATTTATTATCTAACTTGTGCAGGTCAAAGGCATTTCAACCACGTTTGGAGGGGATATGTGCTGCCAGTTTTTGGAAATTATCCGGATGATTTTGGACCCTTATACAATGTCAGGTTCTCAGGTATGCTCTAAATCCCTACTTTGGTTAAAATTTCAGTACATATGTTAGGATGGATGATATATTCTCATGTTTGTTTCTTGGCAAATACAATCGCAATCTTACTCTTCTTCCTCAGATTGTCCTCAGTGCCATAATATAGCAATTCTTATGTGTTGAAGACTGTCATAGTTCATTGAACATGTGAAAGTTTGAAACTATGTCCATATTTGTTACCCTTGAAGCTGCTTAAATTTACAGTTTCTTATGCTTCATATTTGATGCAGTTATTTTATATTTTTGTCAAGCCATGCTTCTTACATTTGTCAGATTCCCATTGTATAAGTTTTTTGATGTCCACAGCCGACTACAAAGTATTCCACTTGAGCCTATATTATATAGTGATACTTTTCTCTTTAGTTTGCATTAGAGGAGAACTTTCTACCTTGACTTTTGTGTAGAACAGGTTGAGATTCTTTATTATTGTCTCTTTCTGACACTGAAACAATACATGCTTGAGTTATTTGCATATTCATATCTAGTAGTTGACTGCATTTCATTTTCATGCAGAAGGATACACTGATAGATATTTTTTATGACAAGTACATGGACCAGTTGATAGGTGTTATCACCTCAGCATGTCCTGCAAATGGGAGCTCATACCTGGGGAGAGAATCTACATGTCCTGATGGTGCCAGCACAGGGGCTTGTTTGACAGTCCCAGAAATTCTTTCAAACATCTGTGACCTCTTGTGTTTCTGTGTTCTACACCATTCATATAGAATAAAGTAATTCCTGTCTCTTTTCTTAGTGCGGTTACTGCTTGTATTTTTCTGAAAAGCTGAATTCTATTCCAATTTTAATCATATATTCTCTACGATATGATGTTCACTGTTAAGTGCAAACTAGTTTGACCATTATTTGCCAGTTCTTATAGACTATTCCCGCAGGTACTATTTTCTAAATAATGATGTTATAGAGAAGGTACTTCGCTTGACGCGCAGAAAGGAGAAATATCTTGTGGTGGCTGGCATTCGATTCTTGCGCACCATAATATCCCGCAATGCAAGTATTATTGAATATCAGTTAATTGTAATTATGCTGACATTACAATTTAGATACGGATTTTGAATGTCCAAATGTTTGTATCAACTGCAGGATGATTTTCTTCATCGTCACATAGTGAAGAATGACCTTTTTGATCCAGTTATCCAAGCCTTTACAGCTAATGGAAATCGTTATAACCTTATTAATTCAGCAGTACTTGAGCTTATTGAGTACATTCGTAAGGTATTCATATCTTAATTTTTAGTTTGAATTTCTTGTTGATTTGGCTATTTTTAGTTTCTCAGAATTTCAGATAGTTTAGTCACTACTAGATTGATATCTGGTCCTTTTTCATCATCCTCCATATGTGTTGTAACTTCATCAATACATTGTCTCACCTGCATTGTACTGTGAACTGCATGCAAACAAATTATCTAGAAAAAACAACAATCATATTTTGGAATTGTGTTGATCTCGTTACTAATACCTACATTGTGTTTTTTCCTTCACGTTCATAATACGATTCCTAAGTTGCACGAAACGGGGAAACGGGGAAGCGAAACGAAACGCGACCTCCCCAAATTTTGGAAACGGGGAAACGCGAATATATATAATAATAATAATAATATATATATATTAAAAACATTTAAAAATTATTAATATATATATGTGCAATCATAAAGCATTAATAGTGTGATGAGAAAATGAGAGGCACTGCTATTTTATAGCTTTAGAATTGGTTTCTAGAAGTCATTAGAAACCCTAAACTAATTAAAAATTAATTAGCAAAAAAAAAAAAATTTAAAAACAAGTGTCAATTTGATGGAAACGTGGCCCGTACGGCGTGGAAACGCGTTTCCGTACGTACAGGCGAGTTTCCATTTCGGGAAACGCGCCCGTACGTACGGAAACGCGTTTCCACGCCGTACGGTACGGGGAAACACGTTTCCGTTTCGTTTCCCCAGGGAAACGACCCCTAGGCCCACGTTTCCTGCAACTTAGTACGATTCATTATCCATGATATAAGAAAGACTATTGTACGCTGAAAAGCATAAATTATGTTGACAGAAGCAGCAATCATATAATTTTATTTTATTAATAGTTTATTGTATTGCTAACAGAATTGGTTGGGTCAGACTGTTTTTTGACTCACCCAAACCTGTGTTAGCATATGCATCAGTCTGCTGGTGCCACCTATGCTTTAAAAAAAGGAAAAACAGAAACCCAAGGTACTTTTAAGTTTATAGAAGATAGAAAGCCCTGAATGTTAATTCTTAAAGGTTTTAATTCTATAAGTTATTTCACTTTTATGGAACTTAAATAATTTTAACATTAGATTTAAAAGGAATAGCCCATTTCGGGAGGTTTGTTGATGGAATCAGACCAGTTGGTCCTCACATGCTGAAGGTAAAATTGGGATGTTTTTCAGCTTTAACAGCATTTTCAGCTTTTGGCATTTTATGATATTTGCGAAGCATAATCCTGTAAACCCTTAACCTTCTGCCTATTCAGTGTTCTCAGACTGGATGGACTGATAATCCCTGTAAACCCTTATCCTTCAGTCCATCCAGTGTTCTCAGACTGGATGGACTGGTAAATCCTGTGAACTCCAGAGTACAAGTTCAGTTGGATGGACTTGGATCTGTTTAACCCATGAGAGGTAGATGACTGTGGTGTTGGACCTCGATGAGCAACTAAGGAGAGCACAACAAATGCCGAGGCAGATCCAGAGTACATTCTTGAGAATTTTGTAACATGTTCTCATTAGACTGTAGTTTGAAGGTTTTTGGACTCTGTAGGACACTTACAGCCTTGATGTTTATGTATTATGTCTCACAGCTTTAATTATATGTATTTGAAAACATATAGTTTATGTATCTTAATGTAATTAACCTTTTGCACCTTACATGCAAGACAAACTACTAAACTTGGATATTTGGTGTCTAATTGTGTGTTTTCAATTTTACATTGATATACATGATTAGATTTTTTGTTTTTTATTTTTATTTTTTAAATTAAATTTTGGATATTTGATGTGGCTTCTATTTGGCCAAGGCATTCACAGAGTCAAAGGCTGAGTGTGAGTCGAGTTGTCATTGGAGGCCTTGCCAAGTCGAGTCTGCTAATATTGGTTTAATTCCATGTGTATCAATCTAGCTCTGCAGCTATCTGATTAAAACTTCTGAGTAATTTTGCAGGAAAATTTCAAGTCTCTCATTTCATATGTGGTTGAAAACTATTCTCATGAGTTGGAAAAGATAGATTACGTTGATAGCTTCCAGCAACTGAAGCTGAAATATGAGCAGGTGCATTTCCCTAACATGAAATTGAATGTCTGTTTCAAAGAATTATAAAAAAGAATGTGGATTCTGTGTTTAGATTTGATGACTGAATTAATGATAATCCTTTCTTATTGTAGTCTCTTGAAGGTTATCCTCCTCAAAGTGTTATAGATGGAGGAAAAGATCATGGTGAACATCATCCTAATGATTTCAGCGACATAACTGCCATTGCGGAACCAATGAAGCAGAATGATGACCGAGTTCTTGAAAAGGAAGAGGATTCCTACACTGAAGACAGGTCTCTTCCACATTGACATGTTTCCATTTTCTTGCATGCATTTCTAGAAATGTCCTTAGTTTATGTCTATTCAGATTTCTTCCCAAATGTCACTTTGAACCTTCCAATTGACAAATGCCATGCGACTTCAGTGTTGATGAAGATAACTTGGTAGCTGCTCGCACCTCTGCTTCGTGCAGTCAATCAGCAAGTGCAAATGTTGGAAATGGAAATGTCGTGGACTCTTCAGCGGTCAGGTTTGACTTCTTTTTTTGTTAGATTGATCAATCTATGCCTGTTTCTGGTAATTTAATCTTGCTGTGTTTTTAGGCATCTCAGGTTATCTTCCTGGAAAACTAGCTGAATTGTCGGAGGATATGCATCACTGCCATGCACATAATATACATAATTAACTCAAAAAATGTTTATTTGTGTCTTTTTCCTTTGGCAGGGAACAGTCCATTGGAATAGTTGATTATGAGCATGATGATGATGATTCCCCAACTCCAGTCAGCATTACTTCAGGAGGGCCCGAATGCGAAAATTCAGAAATCCTTTATTCTTCTCTTTCAGCAAATGATTTTATGGGACATGAAGCAGTTGATTCCCCCAAAGAAAAGCGAATTCTTACTAGACCAGATTCTACCTCCCATGGACCTGAAGCTTTGAAAAAACAGAGACTACATACGAACAACCAGGATCACTCCGTAGCAATGGATGGAAGAGACAAATTTCAAAAATTGACTGTGAAAGAAAAGCAAGGGTCATTGACTTGTAACCATGAATGTGATCCTGAAGACATGAAGGAAGTGGATGGTAGTGCAATAGAACAAAGATGCGTAAAGGAAAGGGATTCTTTGCCATTACAAAATAATTTGAATGGAAATGAAAGTAGAATAACAGAAACTGGAAATGATAGTGAGAAAAACACTGATTCATCAATGTCCAAAGAAGAATTTGAACCAAACAGAGTTCAAATAGGTGAACTCAATTTTGTGAAAGATGAACTTAATGAAGATAAGCCAGGGAATGCAACAAGTGAACTGATCAGGGAAGGCCCACATTTACTAGCTCATGATTCTGTTCCCTGATGGTTTGCTGCTGTTGTTCACTATTTATTCCGCAATCTTCTGGTCAGGTCTGGGTATGCAACATCATTTTCCTTACCCTCTTTCAAAGCTGAGAGTCAATATTATATTCCCGCAAATCTCCCGTCAGTTGAAGCTTATGGACTAGCACAATTGTGGAGCTCTCAATTCTGTGTCTTCTTGTAATGCATGGTCGTATATATGCACTATATAAATCTTACGGATGTAGCAGCTCTATTCTGAAGCCCTAGTTTGATCAGTTTCTACCCGAGTGAACTTTGTGAGGGTCTTATATTATTATTCGGCATTGATTTTATCACCTATTGGTTGGAGTGAATGGACATCTGTTTTCACACACATTTGCCTGCCTGTCATTTGCAATAGCTTCAGCTTTAGATGGGAATGACATTCAGCTACTAAACAGAACACTCAAATGCCAAATGGAGGAGAATTGTTCCTATCTACGTAAGTGTGTCTGTGATTCTCCGTGTATTCTCAAAATCAAGCTGTCTGAGGCCATGGTCTTTGCCAACCACAAATGCAGGCCTGCATCTTGTTCATAATGACTCGTGGTGATGCAGGTTCTGGACTGCAAATTCTTAAGCCACATTCACAGTGAGCTCGATACTGAAGACTATCACTAACAATTTTTAGAGACGATCATCTTTTTGAAAGAAATATGTTGAAACATGTTTTCTTTGTACATTATGTAGGGAAGAATTGCTTTTATTTTTGACATGCTACTGATTATCGGTTGCATAATGCCTACAGGGGTTGGGCAATGCACAATTATGTAATCCATTTCATATGTTGGTAGATCGAGTAAATCAATTTTGGGCTGTATTATCAATTGTGAATTATTAATTTTTAGTTTCATTCTCAGCTTTTGTTGAAATAAATATTAGCTTACGGATCACAGGAGAAACTGTGATTTGGTGACTGTCTTGTCTCAGTAATATAATTCATCATTAACTGGTAATATTACATGATATTCTTTCTTCGGAGTTCCATTTTATCCAGGCAGTCAGCACAGGCAAATGAGCTGACATATGAAGTACATTTGGGTTGCTACCAGGTTGTAAATAGTATGCCCGTTGTGGAGGTAAAAGACTGTTTGCAGCCCAGTTAGGCTGCAGTGAAATTGGTTCAGGCTGTGATAAATTACACCCTAATTGTATATATAAATTGACAAATATGAAAGCATTATAATCAGTTCAGTCGTAACTTCTGCTAGAGAAAGATACTTATCTGCATGCAAATTGCATTGTAATGTTAGTTTTGTTCTGAGATGTATGGACGAGTTGTGATCTTTATGATACTTATTCTAAAGCGTACTATCCTCAGTTTTTAAATATTCTTTGATGACACTAATTGATTAGTAGTATTGTATTCACTCTTCTATATAAAAATGATTGTCGGAAAATATGCGTTTTACTGCAATTGCATTTACATGTATATTTCTATGAGATACTGAAGTAGTTCTCGGTTTGTCACCCTTCTGTAAAAGATGTGATCGGGAGGATTTGCACCCTGTTAATTTTTTTCCTATTCCTATGTTACATATCCCGGCTGATGTATTTGTTACAACCAACGTGCATATTACAAATCTTCGGTGTTTTTTTTTTCTTCGAAAACGTAATTTAAAATAAAGAAGAAAGAAGAAATATGACCTGACTTTGCTGTAATGGATTCGACCTTTGTTGAATCTGTAAACATGTATATTCCTCATTTAAAATATAAAAATAAGATATTTCTCATAAAAAAGTTTACTTTAATTGGAATCATCACTATTTTTGTATTTGTATCTAGGTAAAAATACACCATCTGTCTTGATTTAGCTCCATGTTTATGAATGATTAATCATTATAGTTTTATGCTTTGTGCCCAAGATGCCTATGTAAAACTTCATTGTAAGCACACAACCATTCTTATTTTCTTACACTTTTGTTGTTAAAGGTGTGGCATCCTTGTGAGGAGATGAGAGATTTCGTTATTCTTTTTCCTTTACATTATTATATTCTGAATAAAAGTATCCTTGTGAGGAGCTGATAGAATCCATTGTTCAAGGGGGGGTGTTTGTTCTATCACCTATTCCATTCTTCCATTCCTATTCCATTCTTGTATCACAATAAGTTCAATTAAAATTATTGAGGAATAAAGGAAAATTGTACTTTCACACATGAGCACGCTCCCTTAGCTAAACATTCTGCAAGAAATAATTAGATCACATGGAAAGAAATCTAGTTGCAAATATGACCATCGCTTGTTTGTTTTTTCTTTAAGCTCTAATCTTTTTTTACCTGTAGCTATTTTTCAAATAAAAAGAACCTTCCATCGAGTATGTTGGTGTGATGATGAAGACTCTTTCTCTAAGGAGATCACCTTTTGTTTTCTAGATTGAAATAAAATATATGTAAATTAATTAGAGTCTAATGTGTTTTTATAATCAAAAACAGTTTTCCTATTTTCATAAGTTATAATATTGTGTTTTTATAATCTTTTTGGCTTTCATGAGTTATAAAGATTTGTGGTGATCTAAATATTTTGGAAACGATTGACTATTTGTCAGTTTCACTTAAGTGTTAAGTTTTTTTCATCATCTCTTTAATATTGCAAAAATAACAAGTGTTTGTAAGTTCAACATTGGTAAGGTTACATCATGGTCATAGCTAATAATAACACTTGAATAGGGTGGAGAATTGAACTAGTGGCTTAACATTTAAGAGTATTAACAATGCACTTGATCAACGTCTATCCAAGACCTTGTAGACTGTGAAAATAACAAGTGATTTCTTTTGAATACTTTATTTTTGTCTAGTGCCTAGTCTCGGTATAATGCTCATGGAAGTTTGCTTTATTTTTGAAATAATATATTTTTCAACCCAACTACAATAAATATATAATTGTCATACGACAATGAATATTTGATTTTGGTTTCTAGTAATTAAACCTTTATTTGAAACATGCATATGCTATTCATCATTCTTGGTCAATTATTGGGTCAAGTATGTAGATTTGGGTTAGCTTATGCCTCCTTTGGATTGGGTTGTGCTTCTATAAATAAGTGAAACATTTGAGGCTAGATAACCTATTTCAATTGTTGGCTTTCTTGCAACTTCCACTTCATTTGTATTTGATGACTTTTTGGCAAATAGTATTAATGTTTTTTAGCTTCCATAATTGTTGCACACCTTCTCATGATTCAAAGATTTGAACATATTTGCTTGAAATGTCTATTGTTATTACTGTCTCCACTTAAATGCTTGTGCTCGAGAAAAGTTGATACATGCACATTGCAATACTTTTGTCTTGATTCATCAAAGAAACTGTGTTGCTTTTTTGTCTAGATAAAGTCAACATCTCCTTTTTTGAATGCATTCAAAGGTAAAGCAATACTAAGTTGCCAATGTAACTTAGGTAGTTCAATGGAATTTGTAAGTTCAAACAAAGCGTTGTTCATTTGGCTCTTATTTGGATGAATCTATGTGTATTCTATCCTTAATAATGATGTAGCCTAAATTGTTTATGAGTTATAACAAATAAGTTGTCTTTCATTTTGACTTGAACTTATATTAAGCATTGACACATAGTAAATGTTTCATGTATGACTCTTTGTAAATGTCATTGAGATATACAAGATAGTGGGTGCCTTGCTTTCGTAATATTTAACAAGTGTGGGGTTCAACATTGGAATTTTAGTGTTATTACAATACATAGGAATTAAAACTCTTGAAGATAAGTTGAAGAGATAATAAAGTTTCATATGCATTTGTTCCCTTTATTTCTTGATGTGTTTAATTAGCCTGTGACCTAGAAAACTTTGGGCTAGTGTTTGTTGTTGAGATCCATTGGGTTTAGCAAGGAATCAAATGGTATCAAAACCACCCAAAATTTTGCAATGAAGAAAGAGATAAGAAACGCTATGACGACCAAGACATGTGCAACCTTAGAGAGATTTTGACCCTAGCATTAGTGACTAGAGAGAAATAACTATCCATAGGATATATAGAGCTAAGCAAAAGAGAAAGCAATACTTTATGGTCCCTTTAATCTTGATCACTTGTATAAGAAATTGTAGTGTGTAAAAATACAAATAAGATTTGTATATTTGTACACAACAGAGGTTGGTTAGTTTACCTAAGGAGGGGTTAATTTCAACATCCCCCTTTAATCCAAATATGGGTTGTTGACAAAATGTATTACATCACAAGAGTTACACAACTCCTCAAAGTTGATCAAAGACAACGTAAAGAAGGTATTACATCACAATATTTACACCCCCTTCAATATTTATCAATGTCCATGTAGTGAAGGCATCATCACAAAAGTTACACCTTACCCCTTAATTTCGATTAATGGCCACATAAAAAAGGCATGGCTCCCTCACCCACCCACTCCCCTAAAGCCAAAAAAGCGAAATAGAATATAAAATATCACTCTAAGTACCCAATGAGGTCTATGGTAGTAGAAACCATGATTTAAAATGATAAAGGTGATTGGATATGTATGTTGGTGGATATGGCATTAACCATTGGAAATAAGGACTTGTGGTAGAGACATAATGGTGTTGTAAGGGGCTTGAGAAAAAATCAATCATATCTACAATTGTGGATTTTGCCCATTTAGGCATAGGACATGACCTACTCAAAGAAAGTCACTAAAGTAGATGGATTGTTCAAGAAGGCTTCATCATCTAGTGGAGGAGTGCCATCATTGCACAACTCATCTATTGGAGGGGTGCCATCATTCAACTGCAATTTGAATGGAGGTGTTGGAAGGAGCACTTTGTATGGGAGAAGAGACTTATGTAGGGTTATAGTCAGACAAGTCATCACTAAAGTTCTTGTTAGGGATGCTCAACGGTTATCAAAAAAGTGATGAAGGAAACACACTTAATGGTAAAGGAGATAAAATTTCTAAAACATGTTGGGACTTGTTACCATAGAATCTAGCAACCTAGTGCAAGCTTCAATAGGCACCACAATTCTAGGGCAACAATGAAATCAAACGCCATTGTCACCTCAATGGATGATCCCTCATTGTTTTGTGGATGGATATTATCCCTACAAGGGAGGTTTTCTCAACATGTCTCAAAGATTAAATAACCCGAGGATTCCTATGCTAAATACCCTCTAAGGAACATGTTAACTAGATACCCCATAAATGTATTCAATAAGGTAGGGCTCTCGGTGAAGATAAGATAGTGATTTCAACCTATGAGTAAGTCCTAAGCGATGAGATAAGTTTGGAAGATGCTCAAATAAATTCCAATCACATGCAACTATTAATTAAACAATTGTTGTTATAAATTAAGGATTGAGATAAAGATGGTTTACAACATGGAAAATTTATGACAACAATAACAAAAATAGCTTATATGTGATAGACAATAAAATACCAAAGGCTATTACATAGATAAAGAAGAGAGGTTATATCAAATTTTCAATGGCTGAAAATGCTCAAAACAACTGGGAAACCCTAGACACCAACCATAGACTTATGGCTAAAAGTGCATAAAAATAATATAGAATATATATATATATATATATATATTATATATATATATATATATATATATTCAGTTTGATTGATGCAAACTTTAACACTATGACTATGACTTTGAAGGTATTTTATGTTATTTAATACAATTTTTTTCCAAACCCGAACCCTAGGTTACCATGAAAAAGAAGGGAAAGATATTTGTTTTTAAAGATTCACACGCAAGGACTAGTCACTTGAATCAATTGGGTATATGGAGTCAAAAGGGTTGGGTCAAAAGGTGGAAGAAATTGAATGGAGTGAGAGAGGGGAAAACCTCTTAATCTAATCTCAACGACTTTCACAAATATGACGTTTAAGATTTAAGAATGTTATTCTAAGTTTCCTTGATAGATACTTGGTGACATCTTGCAAAAGCAGATTTGAGAGCCAATAAAGATACAACATATCATGCAAAATTCATAAAAACCCTAATTGTACAACATGAGCAAAATGGAAGATAATTACTTACAATGAAATAACACCATTCACCATAGTATAACTTCATCAATCCAAAGACAGTTCGTCCATATAATTTAATATTCCACAAGACAATTCGTTAGCCTAGTGATCCATTGTGTTCAAGAGAAAAAGAGCAAACTAGTGCGTATCTCAAACAATTTATATGTTTAAATTATTTCACATTTTACTACCAATCTAGGAACATAAACTTTGAAATTCCAACACTAAATATGCAAAATTAGTGCATTAATGACTTGTACACTATGAAATAACTTATGTGACTCAATGCTTTAGAAACACACTTGCAATGAAAAGCAATGGGAGAAAAAACCAATAACACTATAGAGATATATTTGATCATTGAAATGAGGTTTACAAGACTGTTTTTCCAGACACAGACCTATGTCCCTTGTCTGATTTAAAAAACAAACAACATCAAATGCTCCTATGATAGATTATGAAGCAAATCTATTTTTCGACTTTCAATGAGTCATCGATTTGTGTAGCAAACCAATACAATTGCAAATGAAATAACCTAATGAATGTTTGCAAACAATATTTTAAAATTTAAATAATGTGAATTAAAATGCTACATTGGAAAGTAAATACATGAATTTGAATACAAAACAATTTTTTACTAGCTAACTAACTGAAAGAAATATATTACAACACAAACAAGATTAAGGGATTGTTCGTCACTGAGTTGTGCAATAAGAGAAGCTATAACGCTATGAAATAGTGATATGAAATCTCCATAACATCAACATCTTTAACTATGGAAATCAGGTTCACATGTTTACATTCATGTCCACAAGTATGTTCCTCTTTGCATAAATTGTTCTTTCAATGACTGACAGACTATCTATCCTCTACTCTGATTGACCACTTCCCTACACTATATACCTATCACACATTTAAACCACATGAGTGCATATTAAAACCACAACCAATTCCCCTGTTTCATGGGTTGAAAAACTGATACAACTCATAATGAAAAATAGAAGTAATGACACAAACACCATATTACAAGTTTGGTTGGTCATTGGTAAGAGATAGAACACAAATCATTATCATGTGGTATTTTCATGACATGGAATACATAAAAATATCCTCTTCCATTTGCCAACGATCTCGACTTGCATTGGATGCCTTGTTTTGGGAACATAGTTGGCTAGAAGTTTGACGACATAATAACACTACCCTTGTTTAGCTTGGAGTTGATATGATCAACATGGAACCATCTCATGGCATCTAAAAACAAAAAGAATATGGTGCATTTTCTCCTCGAGGTACACTAGTATGTTAGGTGATGAAAGGGGTTATTGCATATATACCGGGGTTACAAGATTTGGAGCCATTGTTAGCAAAACAAGTTCTATCTCTACTAAATTATAAAAAAATAAGGAAAATCATTAAAATTAACAACTTGATACCTTATGAGCTTGTTGTAGTGCTTCCCTTGGAAATCATGAGTACATATGGTAAAACGAATGGTAAGAAGGTGAAAGAAGGGAGCGAAAAGGTTTTAAAATAACACTTTCGACAGTGAAAAAGGCATCAAAGCGAAGGCCCAACATCTCCCCCATGCCTAAGATATTACATGCCCTCATGCAATCTAAGTAGACAACTATTGATCATTGTTAATTTGGAAGCTTAGTAACAAATTCCAATCATGGGATTAAATTCCTCTTTTCGAGAGGACCAATTTTGACCTTTGAAGCACTTGATTTGGACAAGGAAAAGTTTATTTTTGAAGTGAAGCCCACAATGTCAAAATTGTCAAGGTTGGCATAAGAACAAATTAACCCTCCTCCGACGCCTATAAATTGAGGTCACCTGAAGCTCATTTGGACATCATTCATCACACACTTCTTTCTCTCTCTTGAAGTTTGATACATCTGAAATTGCATGGATCTTCTTCATATGTGCGTGCTAAAGAACGAGATATTGTAGGGAGACCAAATTCTGATTTTGACTAGCACTTTGACTTAGTTTGACTCTTGGAGATTGGGATAATTTTGACTTATTTTGACTCTGGTTCTTGGATTGTTTTGGAGAGTCGAATTTTTGGGCACACAGACTAAGATTATTTGGCTACTTTGACTGCGGTCGACTTCAGATCTGCAACTAGGGTTTCTGTAACCCTTGACTTTGACCAAGATTGGAGGTGAATTTTGGGATTATTTTTGGGGGACTTTGACCAACTAATTGGGCTACATTTTTTTACTATTGACCGAGTCAATTTGGAGGATAGCTGATTGTTGACCATTGACCATTGACTGTTGCTACTACTACTGTTTACTTTGACCAGATTTGATTATTGGCTGATATTTTGGATTTTAGTTGGTTGTTCTCATGGATAAGTCAAACTTTGACTTGAATCATTATTTGTGGATTTGGGCTCATTGTATTCTTTGTTGAACATTTTATGACAATCTAATAGAAGAATAATTTCAAAGGGTTTTCCCCCTTGTGGGGTTTTTTCCTTAGCCTTTGACCAAATCTGTGTCTCTTGTTGATGTGTTGATTATCTCCTATTGTCATTGCATTTACTATTCTATCTTCAATTATTGTTGATGATTGGAAATATTAATTATTGATGAAAGATTATTAATTGAATAATTGAATTGGGCTAAAGTAATTGATATAACATAGAGCAGTGCAAAAATCAACATGGTATTAGAGCTAAGGTGAAAAACAAAACCGAAAAGAAGACAAGAGTTGAAACAATCATTTGTGGAAAGTTGAGGGAGCCCATCTAATCAAGTCAAGATGTTTACCTCTTACTTAAAGGAAAATGAGAAGTTAGGTGACTCATCTAACTTTGTTGAATGGAAGATCAATTTGGAAATCATATCAGAGGACAGTGATGTTTTGGAGTACATATAAGGAAAAGTTCCCTAGCCTCTGGAAAATGCTCCCGCCGTTGCAAAGATCAAGTACAAGAAAGGTGAGTTAAAAGCAAAGAAAATTATAGGCGATGGTTTACAGGATCATTTACTTGCCTATGTTGTAAATTTGAAGAAGTCTAAAGAGATCCATGACAAGCTGGTTGACATGTATGAAGTCAACAATTTGAATGAAATCGTCTCCTTGAAATATCAACTTAAATACATAAAGATGAATAAAGGAGAGTTAGTGCAATCCTACATTATGAGGATATATCTTCTTAGAGATCAATTACAAAGAGTTGGGGAAACTGTGCCTGATATGGACTTAGTGGTGATAACCCTTAGCGGCCTCCCACTTATTTGGGAAACCTTCTTTACCACTATAAGCAATAAAAATAACTTCCCGTCATTTGATGAGATCATTGGAAAACTCACTCAAGAAGAATCAAGGATGATCTCAAGCGGCAAGATACAAAAGCATGAAGAAGGAGAGCCTGCTGCTTTCATCACTCATAACAAGAAAAAGAAAGGAAAACGAGGTCCATAAAGTTCAAAAAAGCTTCCTCCTCGAAATTCAAATAGAAGGAACGGAAGAGACAAGGAATTGTTGCACATTGAATTCTACAATTGTCACGAGAAAGGCCACTATACTCAAGATTGCTCTTAGAAGAACAATGGTCCATGATATAACACTAGAAGCAACAATGGTCCATGAATCTGTTATTTGATCCTTTTTTGATATCTCTTCAGCGTCCTCATAGTCCTTATGATTGACCTAGTGTTCCTTTGGATTTATCTCCTCATACATCTCGGATTCCTCCTTGCCAGTTGTTTCCACCCATGGATTCAGAAGGTGAGATTCCAACCTCTCCTCAAGGTCCTTCGAAATTTTCTGCTACTCATACTCCTCATGTTGATGAAGAGCAAGGATACAAATTTCCTCCAGAAGGCTTTCCTTTTATGGGAAGAGTTCCATCTCAGACATTTCCTGAAACTAGTGGGCTTATGCTTCCATATGGTTATACAACCTTAGCTCAATTAGTTTAAGGAACTCCTAGTGCTTCATCTTTATACCAAAATCCTATTCGGTTGTAAAATGCCATGTCTACTTCTGAGTCTGTTTATCCCAAACATGACCTCTCAAATTCTTATTCAAACTGTCGACACATTAGTTCCCATTCAACTGACAATTCCATTGTAACCTTTATCGCCGTTTCAACCTTCCATTCTGGTACAACTGATTGTTTCAGTTCATGCATCCTTAAGTTCCTCAGTCCCTTCATCAAGTGGACAAAATGTACCACCGCCTTATTCACGGCCTGGGGGGAAAATTCCAAACATTCCTCTTGTGTCAGGGGGAACCCATGTGAGTGGAACAAAACCTCACATGGTTGGAGTCAATCAACCTTACCTTGGTGGTATTCCCAACCCCGTTGGTCCATCAAGGTCGGGTAATATGCAGTATCTACAACCTTACACAGCCCAGATACCACTCCAGCAAGTTTATGTCCCATATGGTTCACAAGCATTGCAAAATCCACCTTGTATTCCACAAGCAGGACCTCATGTGCATCCTAGTCAATCTGCTATTCTTGGTGCTTATGGTCAAATCCCATTCGAAAATTACCAATACCCATAGGGTATCCCTCAAGGAACTATCCAACAACTGTTACAGCAGCAAGGGAAACCTTTATAGCAACAAGGGCAACCTTTACAACAGGGGCATCCTATTGAAAATAGCAACAAGAAATGCTAAATATATAAGTGCTAAAAATAGCACTGCCATAAATAGCATTTCGAGATACCTTCCTATTTTAGTTAGTCCCTGAACTAAAATAGAGAAGTAAAATTCGAATTTGATCTTAGCAGTTGTTTGTATAATAATTAATTAATTCATCTTGAGTTAATTAGTTGTAGAAAATCAAACGTGAAGTCTATGTAAGGACATGCAATAGTTATCCCATTAATTGAGGAATTTATCACTTAGTTAAAGAGATAAGGATGAGTTGTAATTAGTTAGCTTAGTTAACTGAGTTAAGTCCAATTAGATTAGTTCAAATAGTTTGTTGAACTAATTGTGAGTTCAATTAGTTAATGCATGCATACATGTAACTCCTGCACTTCAGATAACTAAATATTCTCTCATAAATACCTCATGCATGTCAGTTCAGATAGAGACCCAGTTGAGATCAGATGATGGGACAGTGTACTATCAGTTGCATGAATATTCCATGGAGGATATATCTTGCATGCAGAAGGAATTCATTCCTTGGAGATTGCACAGTTACTTTTGGTTTTGGTGAGTGTGTGATGAGGCCAATTCACATAGGTGGCAGCATTGGAGCCCAAGGAAAACTGTGCAAGAAAATAGGAGGCTTGGAGGGCTTAAGGAAGGCATATCTTGTGTCTATTCAATCTGTGAGCTGTATTGTTCAATTGCAGAGAGAGAAGGATAGCTTGTGAGTTGATTCTTTGTGTAATCTGAACATATTTCCACATCTATGATAATACAAAGATCAGCGTTTTTAGATGAAGCTTTCCCCAGAGTATTCTTCTGTGTTCATGTGTGATTGATTTCTCATTCTCAGTTATATGTGTTCTATTTGATCTTGCTCAAATTCGATTAAGCTTCCGCAAGTTTGTTGTAGAAGTAGATCTTGTATTTTGCTTTAGTATATTGCATAATCTGTTGATCTACTGTGGGAATTTCTACATGGTATCGGAGCAAAGGTGATCAAAGGAGAGAACAGTATACAGGAAGGGAGAAGTTTGAAGTTTGAGGTTCCTGAATATAGAAATCGAGTTCTTGTCACATCTCAATTTCACCAATGGCGTTCAACAGTTTAAGACTTGAGTATGCCCTTGATGGCAGCTCAAATTATATAGCCTGGAAGGATCACATGGAAGCAGTATTAGAGGATAATGGTCTAAAGGACTTCATTGATGAAGAAGTCCCTAAGCCTGCAACAGCTAATGCTACAGAATTGGTGGAATGGAAGAAATGTGTGGCTAGAGCAAGGAGAATCCTTTTGGAGGGAGTTCGACACTACATAGTCTCAAGTCTCCATGGGAAGGAGACACCATTTTTGATGTGGAAACCATTGAAAGATCTATATCAGAACAACAACGATCAGAGGAAGTTGGCTTTGAAAGACAAGCTTTGGAAAATCAAGTGTGAAAAGGGCGACACAATCTCTACATATCTGAACAAGCCCACCACCTGCAGGAATGAGCTTGGAAGTGTAGGGATCACGACAACCGATGATGACATGGTGAGTCTTGTGCTCCTCGGTCTTCCAAGAGTTGGCATAGCTACCACAGTTCGGTAAATGGAAGAGAAAAGTTGCATATTGGGAATGACTTTGGTCAGATCTAATGCAAGAGGAGATAAGAAGAAGCACCAGAGATGGATCCTCATCAAAGCAAGATGATGAGGAAAATCTAGCCTTAGCGAGTAAGATGAGGAAGGGGAAAGGGAAGGCGTCCCATTCCAAATCCAGTTCTTCCCATGGTGGGAAGAAGTTTGACAAATCGAAAGTGCGATGCTTTCGTTGTCATGAAGTGGGCCATTATGCTACGAATTTTCCACAGAGAAATCCAAGAAGGGATACTCGAAGGGATCAAATGGTGAGGCACTGGCCTCACAGTTCGAGTGGATTTCTCTCTTATCGGATGCATGGTTTCATCCATGGTGGGATGTGTTTGGTACCTGGACAATGGAGCTTCATTCCACATGTCAGGTGACAAGAATCTTTTCGGTACCTTGGAGGAGAAGGATCTCCAGATGCAGATCGAGATGGGGGATGATAGAAATTACCATGTTTCAGGTGAAGGTACAGTTGTGTTTCATAGGGAGCATGGAGCTCCTCTCACCTTGACTGATGTAAAGTATGTACAAGGTCTGAAGAAGAATCTTGTGTCCGTTGCTATGCTAGAAGATGGAGGCTATGATGTAGTCTTTAGTAAAGGAAAGGTATTCCTGAGGCATATCAGCACTGGACAGACCAAGAGGATCAGGATTCGAGTAAAGAATCTCTACAAGCTGGAGGTAGACGACTGTACTTCATTTGAGTTCCAAAGCTGAGATGGTGCAGAGCCAAGATGTTGGTGAGCTATGGCATAGAATACTGGGCCACTTGCACCATGGAGCCCTGAAGATCATGCAACAGATTTCTACCAAACTTCCCAAGGGAAAACTGGAGTAGAAAAATACATGCAAAGGTTGTACCTTGGGTAAGTATGCAAAATATTCCTTTCCAGATTGAGACAGTAGAGCTGGAGAAATCCTGGAGCGAGTTCACTCAAGTGTTTGTGGACCTTTCTCTACATCCTCCACCACTCAACAAAGGTACTATGTTATTTTTATTGATTATTTTTCTTATAGCCGCTGGATCTACTTTATACAAAAGAAGGATCAGACCTTCTTGAGGTTTTGTGAGTTTAAAGCCTTGACAGAGAAAGAATCTTGAAAGAAAATAAAAGCCTTGCGTAGCGACAATGGTGGAAAGTATGTCTCCCAATAGTTTAAGGAGTTCTGTGCCATAGAAGGAATTAAATGGGAGTTGACGGCACCCCATAACCCACAACAGAATGGGGTGATCGAAAGGAATAATAGATAGATTGTGGGAGCAGCTCGAGTGATGTTGCATGACCAAAACCCACCACTACATTTGTGCGCTAAGGCATGCAATACAACAATATAATTGCATAACAGAAGCCTGCACCGTATACTGAGAATGAAGACACCTATGGAGGCCTTTTCTAGGAAGCGACCAGATGTGAGTCACTTCCAAATCTTTGGATCATCGACTTACTACCATGTGACCAAATATTCCCGGAAGAAGCAAGATCCAACAGATGAGTTGGGAATACTTGTGGGGTACACTGATACACCCCATGACTATCAGGTGTTGTTGCCTACCAGTGAGAGGACAGTGGTACACATAGATCTGAAGTTCGATGAGCAGAAAGCCATGCGAGTATCACTTGAGAGGGAGCCCAAGTTGCATGCAAAGGAGGAAATTTCATTTCCTAAGGAGGAGGAGACTCAGATTGATGTAGAGCAGCCGCATGTAGAGGATCCTGGAGTGGAGACATCCACTCATGCTGAGACTTCCAGAGATGGGCAGAAACGCTCAAGGGAAGTTGATAGGTTGATGTTGGATGCGCGGGAGAATGTGGGACAACCATCTTCTTAGTGTAGACAAAGGAGGTCGTCCGAGCGGTACACTGGTTACATGGCCCTAGTTGGGGAGTGTGTAGAGTCCGAAACTTCTTCATTCGAGGAGGCAATGCAACAACTAGTCTAGGTTGATGCAATGGTAGAGGAGTACGACTCTATCATTCGGAACTGTGTGTGGGATGTTGTCCCAAGACCTTAGGACAAGTTAGTGGTGAGTTCCAGATGGCTTTACAAGGAAAAACAGGCAGTTGATGGCTGTGTTGAAAAACATAAGGTAAGGTTTGTTGCTCGTGGTTTCTCTCGAGGGGATCGACTATGATGATACCTTTTCTCCTGTAGCAAGGTACTCATCTATCAGATCGATGTTGGCACTATCAGCTCAAATGGGTTGGAAGATCCATCAGATGGATGTGAAGACAACATTCCTCAATGGGAAGATTGAGGAGGAGGTGTACATTGAGCAGCCAGAGGGTTTCAAGATCTTCGATCATGAGTCGCATGTGTGCTAACTCAAGAGGGCTTTGTATGGGCTGAAGCAAGTACCCCGTGCTTGGTACACTAGGATCGACAGCTATTTCACCGGGTTGGGCTTCACCAAGAGTGAAGGAGATGCGAACCTTTACCACATCATGGTAGAAGGTAAGCGATTGATCATTGTTCTTTATGTCGATGATCTGATTTTGGCAGGTGATTATCAAATGATCTAGTCTTGCAAGGAGGACCTTGCAAGAGAGTTTGAAATGAAAGACATGGGTCTTATGCACTACTTTCTAGGCATGGAGGTGTGGCAGAAAGATGGGGAAGTATTTGTGTCTCAAGGCAAGTATGCTAATGAGATACTCAGGCGCTT
>APFE030490478.1:54092-66242 GCA_000404065.3 Pinus taeda
CTAGTCAGGCTGCATGTGAGGTCATTTAGATGTGGAATATTCTAGTGGGATTGTTTGGTCAGAGGATGGATCCAACCATGATCAACTGTGATAATCATAGTTGTATCAAACTCTCCGCGAATCGAGTTTTTCATGACAGGTCCAAGCACACTGATATCCAGTATCACCATCTTCGAGACTATGTGGTCAAGAGGATCATGTTGTTGCTGTATGTTTCGACCGAGGAACATGATGCATATATTTTGACGAAGGCATTGTCAAAATGTATGTTTGAGTTCCATAGAGACAGGATTTGGGTTATTGATAATCCCTTTCTTGTTGAGAGGGAGTGTTGAAAATAGCAACAAGAAATGCTAAATATAGAAGTGCTAAAAATAGAACTACCATAAATAGCATTTCGGGATACCTTCCTATTTTAGTTAGTCCCTGAACTAAAATAGAGAAGTAAAATTCGAATTTGATCTTAGCAGTTGTTTGTAAAATAATTAATTAATTCATCTTGAGTTAATTAGTTGTAGAAATCAAACATGAAGTCTATGTGAGGATATGCAACAGTTATCCCATTAATTGAGGAATTTATCCCTTAGTTAAAGAGATAAGGATGAGTTGTAATTAGTTAGCTCAGTTAACTGAATTAAGTCCAGTTAGATTAGTTCAAATAGTTTGTTGAACTAATTGTGAGTTCAATTAGTTAATGCATGCGTGCATGTAACTGCTGCAATTCAGATAATTGAATTTTCTCTCATAAATAACACATGCATGTCAGTTCAGATAGAGACCCAGTTGAGATTAGATGATGGGACAATGTACTATCAGTTGCAGGAATATTCCATGGAGGATATCTCTTGCATGTAAAAGGAATTCATTCCTTGGAGATTGCGTAGTTACTTTTGGGTTTGGTGAGTGTGTGATGAGGCCAATTCACATAGGTGGCAACATTGGACCCCAAGGAAAACTGCACAAGGAAATAGGAGGCTTGGAGGGATGAGGGAAGGCATATCTTGTGTCTATTTAGTCTGTGAGTTGTATTGTTCAATTACAGAGAGAGCATGATAACTTGTGAGCTAATTCTTTGTGTAATCTGAACATATTTCCACTTGTATGATAATACAAAGATTGAGGTTTTTAGTTGAGGCTTTCCCCAGAGTATTCTTTTGTGTTCATGTGTGATTGCTTTCTCATTCTCAATTATATGTGTTCTATTTGATCTTGCTCGAATTCGATTAAGCTTCCGCAAGTTTGTTGTAGAAGTAGATCTTGTATTTTGCTTTAGTATATTGCATAATCTGTTGATCTACAGTGGGAATTCCTACACATCCTTTGTAGTAGTATCAACAACCTTTGCAATAATAAGCACAGTTTTTTCAACAACCCACTCAACCCTTGTATCCATAAGGCCAACCTTTGCAACAGCAAGGTAAACCCCTGCAGCAGCAAGCTCAACTTGTATATCAATAAGGTCAAACCTCACAGACACAAGGTCAACCCCTACATCAGCAAGGCCAATCACTTCACATCCAGGGTCAACAAATGCAGCAACCTTACAATCCATATGTCACATATAATGCTTATCAACGACCTGTGTTAGGTCAATATCAACCCTACCTTGGACAAAATCAACCTTATTGTCAAGGTACTCCCAGTGGGGGAAAAATTAAGTCCCCTATGATCAAAGTCCTTCATTGTGGGGAAAGAATCCTTACCAAAAAGGCTGGAAATCGCAAGTTGGGCCTCCTCAAATGCCTCACATGCACTTGAATATGCAATTGCCATTTTTAGCTACATTGGAATTGCTTGATGTCTCAAGGCTTACTAGTGATCCTATTCTTCATTCACTTTACTAGCCTCCAGTTCCTACTAAAATTCTGAGTGATTTCCCTAAGTTCGAAGGAAAAGCTAAAGAGGACCCTCAAGCCCATGTGATGACATATCACTTATGGTGTTCTTCCAATTCTTACATTGACAATTCTATTTGTCTCCGCCTCTTTCAACGAACCTTGATAGGTGCTCCCACAAAATGGTATATCGAGTTGCCTCAGGGTACCTATGCCGACTTTAACTCTTTGGTTATGGCCTTCCTCATCCACTTCCAATTTCCAGTTCATTAAAAAAATGGTACTCATTTTCTCACATCTATGAAGCAAGATAATGTGACCCGTATTTATGATCATATCCATGAATGGAGACGTCAACGTCACCTCATCAAATTCGAAATTCCTTATGAGTTGTTAACTGAATGGTTCACCAAATCATTCGTAAACAAAATTGTTGCAGATGTAGAAATGGGTGGATGTGTTACTGAGGATCAAGCTATTTCCCATGCCCATTATTTAGATTTAGTCTATTCCCAATCTAGAACGCTATATGAAATTTTGCTTGATGCTCCAAGACCATCTTCGAATCCAACATCTTCAAAGTCTCCTGATGTTCCACCTGTTGATGGTATAATTGGATCAGTGTCTCAAACTTCGACCAAAGCTTCTTCAAAGCGAAAATTTGTTTTAGATACTGGTTCAAATCATCCTTTAAAAAATCCATCAAATCCTGGTAAAACCTTCGAGGTCCATGCCGTCCAGTGTACCATGACAGATAAAGCCTAGAAAGGCAAGAAAAATGGTAAAGATAAATAAAAATATGATACCCCAAAACAGGATCCTCCCAAGTCATCTGCTGATGATACCTCCAAATGAAAGCCAAAATATCCTTGCCTCATTTTTTAGGAAGACCATTACACCAAGGCTTGTCCTCGACATACTGAAGTTAGTTGTTTATTGAAAGGGACTGTGGTTGTTTTGAAAGATCCATTTCCATCTAAGCAGACTTAGTTGGTAGACCAACCAAAATCCTTTGCCTCCTCTGGTTCTCAAGTTTTTATGATGCACGGTTCATTGCCTCTCTCTGTCACTACTTGATCGAAATATTATCAAACCCCTCAAAAGAAGATGGTGGAGAAGGAAGCCATTGATGTACCTTATAGTTCCACTCCACCCAGTTCTTGTCCTCTCCATATTGAGTGACCTAATAATGAATCCATTCTCTGACCACCTCCCAAAGATGTGCTTCGGAAATCATCCTATAATTCGAACACTAGAGTTGCACAACATTACAATACAGTTGAAGATCTAGCTCAAGCACCTTTGGCGATGTTTGCTTTGGAAGTCCTCCAAACATGTCCAACACAGTAGAAATCATTGTTATCTACTATAGGAGCCATTGATCCTGTTGTTTCTAGTTTTATTACTTTCGATCTTGAAAGCCATGTTCCTCATCTTCCTCGTCAGATTATTTTTCTGATTCAAGCTATTATAAAAGGAAAGATGATCCATCAGACTATCGTTGATGAAGGTGCTTCCACCTGCATCATGTTTGTTTCATGTTGGAAAGTAATTTGCTCTCCACCTCTTAACTAGCCCTCGAACACCTTGGGGGCCTTTGATGATAGAGGCTCTTGTCCATATGGTATTCTCACAAGTTTTCCTATCACATTGGAAGGGAATACCGTTGAGATAGAAGTGGAAGTTGTAGATGCAAATCTCAATTACAACCTTCTTCTCGGGTGAAGTTGGACCCATGCCAAGTTTTTTGTGGTTTCCTCTTTTTTTCGGGTGCTCTGTTTTCCTCATGAAGGAAAAATAGTCATCATCTACAAATTATATTTTTTCTCTTCCGGTTCCTCGAACGACAACCTTCCATATGTGGGAAATACTGAAATTCCATAAAAGAGTGTGGGTACAGGTCTTTTTAAAGATTCTGCTTTAATGGGAACTTTTTCTCTCCCACCTCAGAATGTCGCCTCGATCAATACGATCTCTGTCTCTACAGATCCTTGGATTATTCCTTCTCTGGATTAGATTGATTTGTTTGCTGATTCCATGCCGCTAAGTCCATTGGAACAAGCTTATCATGAAATTGTCTCGGCTTCAACGACTGCTTCAGAAACTCATGTTGTTTTCAGTATGAACCTGGATACTTATGCACAATCTCCTTGGCTAGGTTCTTGGGATTCCACCGATCCTTTGAATGAGACATTCCCCACTGATGAGAGTATTGTTTAGGTTACATCTCTTGATCAAACTCCTTGGAACGATATTCATTACCGTTCTTCATTTCTTCCAAGCCTATGTGAGACTCCATCGTGTCTTGAACCTTTCATTTCTCATAACCCGATGCCTCCACTTCAAACACCTGTTTTGGTGCACGAGTTCTTCTCTGAAGGTAATATGGGAAATATTACTGCAACCATGCCTCTCAACATTTCCATCAAACCTAGGATTGTTGAGAATGTTCATATTGGGGTTTCCTATTCTCTCGATGAGATCAGGGTTTACACCGATCTTTTCAAATAATTTCGCAATGTCTTCGCTTGGTCATATGAGGAAATGCCTGGTATTGATCCAGCTATTGTGGTGCATGAAATACCCACGTATAATGATGCGAATCTTGATTGTCAATGGCTTCATCCTGTGCATCCTAGGAAGGTTGCTGATATTAAGGAAAAAGTTGAAAAACTTTTAAAATATAGTGATTCTAACATTGTACTTGTTACTAAAAAGAAGGGCATGATCCGAGTTTGTGTTGATTACCACGACATCAATCATGCATGCTCGAAAAATAACTATCCCACTCCGTTTATTAATAAAATCACCGATGAGTATGCTGGGAGTGAAAGTTTCTCTTTTATAGATGGTTTTTCTAGGTACAACCAGATCAACATATCATCTGTTGATTAACACAATACAACCTTCATCTTTCCATGGGGCACTTTTGCCTATAAGAAGCTCCCTTTAGGCTTGAAAATGATGGTGCTACTTTTCAAAGAGAGATGTCATATGATTTTCATGATATTCAACACATTGTTCAACCTTATCTAGACAACTTACCAGCTCATTCTGCTAAGTGTCGTGACCATCCAGACCTCCTTCGAGCCATATTTTTGCACTGTCGACACTATAATATTTGTCTTAATTTTCATAAGTGTGTCTTCTGCGTTGAATATTGTCGGCTCTTAGGTTTTGTTGTGTCCTGAAAAGGCATCTGAATTGATCCTCTGAAAGTTGAGGCTATTGTAAACTTACCCCCTCCTACCTCACTACATCAAATGCAAAGTTTGCAAGGAAAGGCTAATTTTCTTCGTCGTCTTGTCCCTAACTATGTTGAACTCACCAAGGGATTTAATCGCTTTCTCAAAAAGGGGATCCCATTTATATTTACCAATAGTCCTTCGATTCCCTAAAGAACATGCTCATTAGTGCTCTGTTATTGCATCCCACTGACTATCGCCACGATTATTTTCTCTACTTGGCCACAACTAACAGTACCATTGCTATGGTATTAGTTCAGGATGATGACAATGGTAACGAACACGTGGTTTATTATTTAAGTTGAAATCTCATTGACACAGAAACTCGATATTCTCATCTTGAGAAACTTGCCTTGGCAACAGTCCATGTTGTTCAAATATTTCGTCATTATATTTTCTATGGAAGACCATGGTGATTTCTGACTGCAACCCCATGACTTACATTTTGACTTGTCAATTTCTTGGAGAAAATACTCTAAATAGATTGCTATCCTGCAAGAGTTTGATTTGGAGTTTACTGCCACCAAATCAAAGAAATCACTTGTTTTTCCGAATTGATTTGCGCCCTTCCTTCCGAAAACAGCCATTGATTTTACTAAGAAGATTCCTGATGAAACTTTGTTTCTCATCAACACTCTCGACCCGTTGTATGGAGATATCATCGTTTATCTTCAAACTCAAACCTTCTGATCCGAGTTGCCTTGATCCGACCGACACCACATTTGGCATCAGTCTGAACCTTATTGGATTCTTGGTGATACATTATACCAAGTCGATGTTGACTCTGTTCTTCGCATATGTCTAACACTTGAAGAGGCTGACTGATTCTTGAATCACTACAACTCTGGGGCATGTGGTGGTCACATGTCAGGCTATGCCACTACTTAGAAAATCCTCCGCGTCAATTATTTTTGGCCTACCATTTTCAAGGATTGTATTTTGGCCATTCAGAAGTGACATGAATGTCAAATTTTTAACTGCAAGTAGTAAGCTCCGCCAACACCCTTACACCTAGTCGTTACTATTGGCCCCTTTGCAAAATGGGGCATAGATTTCATGGCATGTAACCCTCACTCGACCGGGGGGCATGGCTATATCATCGTTGTCATCGACTACTTCATTAAATGGGCCAAGGCGATGCCCACTATAATGCTGACGATATCACTACTACTCAGTTCCTCTTCAACCATGTCATAGCCCATTTTGGCATCCCTTAACCCATTTTCACTGACCATGGATCACATTTTTGTCAATACATGATGGAAAAACTGACTGTTGAGTTGGGTCTTCACCATGATAGCTCAACACCTTACTATCCATAGACCAATGGCCAAGTTGAAGCAATTAACAAAGTTCTGATTACTACGCTTCAACGAACCTTTGGGAAGCAAAAAAATGATTGGCACCTTATGCTATTCTTGGCTTTTTGGGCCTACTTGAATTCGGCTAAGACAACCACTAGATTTACTCTCTTCCAGTTGGTTTATGGTTTAAAGGTGACACTCCTGATTGAGTGTGAAATCCCTTCGTTGAAATTAGCTATTGAAGTACTTCATAATACCTCACCTAAAGAGAAGCGGTTACTTTACCTTGAGAGGCTTGATGAGATCCTTCATATTGCTGTGATTGTGATCGAAGCCCAAAAGAAACGTGTTAAAGATCAATTTGATCAAACCATTTCTCCATGCACTTTTGCTGAAGGCGACTTGGTCCTCCTATACAATCAGGCCAACAATAAGTTGGACGCAAGAAAGTTTGAACTTATGTGGCATGGGCCTTATATTGTAAAACATGTCTTACAAAAGGGCGCATATGAGCTAGTTGATTATGAAGGAAATGCATTGTCATAGCCCCGTGACACGTTGTATACGAAAAAGTATTATGTGTGATTTCCATATAATTACTTTTGTACATTAGTGTGTGAATTCATTGGTGTGTGTTTTTTATTTTTTGGTGTGATTGTTTGCTTTGTAGACATGTTTTTTCTACTTACCTTGTGTTCTACTCAGTTTGGAGATGTCTTCAAACCGTTATGTTGGTTTTGCTGATGGTACTTATCATAGCACATGGAACTTGCCTTCCGCATCTTGGGAACTCTTTTCCCCTGATGGCAACTTGGTCTATTTACAAGGTCTTTTCCTAGGACGGACAACTAATAATATTGTTGAATACAATGTAGTCATTGAACTATTGTCAGAAGCAGTTGCTCTTAGCATTAGAAATTTAGTTGTTAAATTAGATTCAAAACTCATTGTGTTACAACTGAATAATCATTATTTAGTAAGAAACCAAAAATTCTGCGTATGTATCCTTATGTTTGATTACTGGAAAGAAATTTGATTTTATCACATATTAACATATTCCACATAATTTGAATACATATACAGATGCATTAGAAAATTATGTTCTTGATAGAAATTTGCATAATTTGTAAAACTAATCATATCACTATGACACATGAACACATAAATGGAAAATAAAACATGCATATGTGAGAGTTTTTTCCATCAAAATCTAAAAAAATAAAGTGTTCTTAGACACACGGCTTTCAAAGCCTACAATAGTGAAAAAAACAACTAGAAATTTTATTCGCCTGCATGATGCTTGTGATAACACGAGACTGCTCTATCACTCTATCTAATAACTGACGTACTCTTACAGACACTCTGACTGTATGCCTCTGGTATCATAGTGGCACGTCATCTAGAGTTGCGTATTCTGGAATCCAATGGGTGATCACTTCCAAATTGCGTTCCATTTCCACCATGGGATTTGTTCCTTCCTCATAGGGAGCATCTTCTACCTGATTTGATATTCGTCGTGCTATTGTCGACATACCAGGAGGCCTTTTTGGTCCAACATCTTCACATTTATCACAAGTTAAATCTCAAATACACTTTCACAAAAAAATCATAAAACTTGAAAAATCCAAAAACAAGTTTTACTTGCATCAGTCCACTGTTCACCCGCTAGCAGAGGTATATCCAGATCCCATCTGAAATCTATGCTTGTGTAGGCATAGTCATCCACAACGATCAATTGATGATGCAACCAACTAAAAAACTATGGAGGGAAATGCATCTATTGGCCTCCTCCTCCACGAGGCATGAGTTCACTCCTTCTGATTAGCCTCAGATCTTGTGGAGTAGGATCTGTTACCTCTATCCACTGATACCAAAATAGGGGCACTTGCTCCAGAAAGAAAGTGACCAAGATCGAACTGAAGCTGAACTATTTCAAGTTTCCCCACCTACCTTTGGTCAGTTGCCTCTTCATATTGGACAACAACCCACCACACCAGTTGAATATTATTGGAGTAAGGCATTCTACTGCATACTGGAATTGAGATTTTGAAATCTCGTGTAAAGCCTACGACCTAGATACACGATCTATGGCATATAGAATCATTCTCAACGAAAGATTGTTGGCTGTCGCTATCTTCACCTTCTGACCCATTGTCATTTATGCACTGGTGCTCTCACCTCCAGGATGAGATCCAAAGATTTGATCTCTTTCCCCTCTTCTAGACAATCCAGTAATGAAGTAAATGTCTGTTTATTCAAGTTCCAGTTCTTGGTCTCTAATAATGAATATTTCTCGATCAATATCCCATAAATTCATCAAGTATTGTAGCAACTCATTTTGGGTTCTGCGTCGTGTGGTTCGAAAGAATTTCAGTAGCCCACAGTTCCTCAAATAATTCACACATTCTGGATCTTAGGTAGCTTGATGATATTCTGCCTCATGGCCTCTTTCCTTCTATTTAGTAACCATGATGCTGAAATCTCCTGCAAAACAATTATTAAAACATCAATTAAAAGCTTTTCCATGATTACAACTTGGAATTTTTTCTCTAAGAGGGATATTTTTCTCCAAAAAATTTGCCCTGTGGTCATCAAAACTATTTTTATTAAACCTGTGATGTCATCGCGAGGGCATTTTGGCTCAAGGTCGAACATCGCCGGTTCGATGAGAAAACTTGCAGTGATCGCCCCCACTATTAAAAATTAAAATCCTTCCCTCTAACAAGGAAAAATTCAATGAAAACGCAATGAAATTCAAGAGAAATGTAGAGCTCCTACTTGTAGCTGACGGTTCGAGAAATGATGCCCTAGATCTCCCACACTGCTCGCCTGAAAAATCGAAGTAAATGGGGTAAAAATGCACTCTCAAATTTGCTTGAACTGAAATGGTAAAAATATTTTCACTTTCAGTCTATTTATAAGTTTTAAATTCATTTTTGCCAATATTTTGTTAATGTTTTATTATTTTCCTCGATATCAGTGATGTGTGGTTATCTTTGTGCAGTTATAGGTACTTTTTGGTGGATACATTGATTATTCTTGATTGATTCAACGAGTTTTATTTTATCTCTTTTTCGGACTCGTTAAAAATAAACGAAAAATGAACCCCCTTGGAGTCATATTTAAGCTCTTTTCTGACTCTCGAAATATGAAAACATTGTCGAGTACCTGTTTTTTTGAACTCGTTAAATTAAATGAATTGATGTCATATCAGTATATGTTTACCCCTTTTTTGGGCTGAGATTGACTATTTACGAAAAAGGTACACCTTGGTCGACATGGTCAAGAGGTTCTCTCGAATATTGTATTTTACCTTTTCAGGTTTGAGGGAAAAATTATGAAAAGGGATATGATGGAGTTTTCTTTTTCATCTCTTTTTCAAACTCTCTAAACATGAAACAAATACCGAGTTATTCTTCCATCAAACTCGTTAAATTTTTTTATGATGAAAGACTCGTCGCCATGATGAGACCAAGTTTCTCCTTCCTAGGACTCGTAAAATTTACTAGGATGGATTCATTCGAAGAATGAACTTATATGACAAGCATATGCTACCCCCTTCAAGCTTGTGACAAAAGATAATTTGGGTACTCTCTAGAAATAGTGGGGAAAAATGAAAGTGAAACATCCTTTGTATAGGAAACATGTCGCTCTTGAACATGACACTCTTCTGCTTCTCGTGTCGGGTTTGGGATATCCTCACTTAGTCACTTATCATCCCGGGTTTGGGTGATCCATTTTGCCTGGTATTCCATTTCATTGTGACCCCTAGTCTTATGTTGAGTCAAATGTTGCCACACTCTGGAATCATGTCGTTGATGTTCAAGAGAAGTCATATCTTCAATTTATTACCTATACATTGTCCAAACCTTTGCTACAATATTGGATCCTATTCATTTCATTCCACTTTATTCCTCATTTCGTGTCGATAATGGGGGAATCATCATGGCTCTCCTTCAACAAGTCACTTCCTATCAACTTCAACACATTATCCAGGAAGATGACTGATCTTTTTTTGTATGATTAGTTTTTTTGTGCTAATAACGATCAAATATTTATAAACATGTGCTTCCTTCTTGATTTTTGTGATGAGGTTTCCTTAGTTGTTGGTGCTTAAAAACAAGAATTTCCTTAAGATAACAAGACATTTATGAGAAAAATAGCTACATAAACTAATAACGAACAACAAACATGTGCAGTGCAACAAACCATCAAAGAGACATATTAACACAGTGTTTTAATGAAGAAGTTCACCCTTCCTGGGCTACATCTCCTTGGTTCAACTTCCATGGCTTGGGCCTATGTATTAGCTCAATGTGGAAAAACATGTTGTTTACAAAGCTCTATGGCTCCTGATACCTACACCAATGTGTTCAGAAGGTCCAAATTAGCGAAGAAAACTAATTTTTGATCTCAATTTGGTCGAAAATATTGAGCAAGTTATGCTTCATGCAATTTTTCCTAGGAAACCCCACTAAATTTGGAGAGACTCTAGTTAAGTCTACCAAAACTGGCAATTTTTGCCTAATTTGGTGTGCTGCCAAATCCATCGCCAACTTAATTCGAATTTTAAGCGCACTTAATTAAAGCTTTAAACGAAATTAGTTTTTAATTAAATGTGATTAGCGCTAAGTGTTATCTATTGCTGGCCCTCAGTCGTGTACTTGAGGTCGCATGGGGTGGGGACTGGCCCGCAAGGCTGGCTCCCACCACCCTGCCATCGGACTTTAACTGCGCAATTAAATATATTTTTCATGGCTACCGTTTACAAATACATGCGACGGTTCAATGGTAAGTATTGGTAATTGGGCGGGGGGGGGGGGGGGGGGGGGCTCGTGGTTCGATTTCCATCTTCGTCCCTCATATAATATTTTGTGGTATTTCCCCCATGCAAATTGTTCCGGACCTTTATGTTGAACCATATCATAAAATTTATTGCCATTTAAATCGGATTTGTGTTTCAATTTAAATAATTTATATATTTATCTATAAAAATATATATAATATTATAAATAATATATAGTTAAAAACTATATATAAAAAATAAATTTACATATATATAATATTTTAAATAATTAAAAAAAATCAAATTAGATCACTTGGGCAATTTCACCTTCACATAACCAAACTAGCGAATCTGGAGGTGACACTTGTCACAGCCCCATTGGGCAAAAATTGAAGAAGATTCCCCTTGCTGACTAGACTGCTGATTGGAGTGCCATGCCATCATTCTGTCCTATTTTGCAATTTTTCTTTTAGTTGTTTAGGAAAACGAACAGCATGCCTTTTCTCCTTCGTCTAGACTCCATTTTTAGTGAAATGAATTGCGTTGTGATCATCTTGATGAGATGGACACAGTTATATAGTTTTCGAGTCAATCTGAGAACTTTGATTTTTGAGCTAAATACTGAGCACCTAATCATTCATCCCCACTAGAAGCCTTTTGGACCCCAAAAAATACTATTATCTGACAAGTAGATGAGGGTACAACCCTCTCACCTTTCCAATCTCGATCCAATCGGCTTTTGATGAATTTGTTTCCTTGAGATCCTCTATAAGGAAATCAACATTCACTTGCCTTGAGGACCCTGTTCTATACATGTACTTGTCTTTTCCCTTGTCAATATGATCTTGCACTGTTTGTTGCACCATTTTCAGTCGTTCATAGAAACTCATGGTTTTTTCCATGTCTCTATCAAAAGCAACATCCTCCTTACTAAGATGACATAACAAATTATAATGCAAATGGATGACAAATTTCACTAC
>APFE030490478.1:88017-111548 GCA_000404065.3 Pinus taeda
CATGGAATCTTCCAGAAACTTCTCCTGTGACACTTGCCTCTCTGAATTTGCCCAGGGATGAGTAAGAGATCATCAATCTCCAAGTGGAATCAAGAACTATCAGAGAGATGACGCTAATAAAAAATCCCAGAAGCTGACTCACCCCCCTGTAATCATCTATATATGGATCCCTCATCCCAGAGATCCAGAGGCTAGAATCTTGTATCTTGTAAAGAAGTGTTGTTGGTTTCCTGGTGGAATATCATAGTGTTGGGTGATCTAAGATTTTCATGAGGTGAAGAAGGGCTTTCATGCTGGCAGGATGACGTTGGGTCAGATCAATGGGTTGCAATCCTCTCTTCTAATCTCTATATCAATAAAGCTATTCAAGTTTTCCTCCACATTCTCGTATGTTTGCTAATATATGCATTTGTGTGGTCAATATATATCTGGTCCTATATTATTTATGATTGTAGATCTCTCCACTTTAAAGGTATTATGCTGCTTTGACTTTACAGGTACTCTTTGAAGCGGAGTGGTCAAGGGAGGAGTGGCAAAGATCCATCAAAGAGGAGAAGGAACAAGCAGAGAACCGAACGAAAGATTGAGGTTGGTATTCTTTGCTCCTCTCCTATCTACTTCTCGTAAAGGAAAACGAAAGTAACTTTAATTTGTTTGTTTCTAAGATAACTACCCATCTTAGTGGGACTAGCAGCTCTACATAAACACTAGATTTCCCGATAACACATGTACCCTTCATCAGATGGACATGAAGACAACATTACTTCCTAGCATGCTACTAGAATAAGTGTACATTGAGCAACCACATGGATTTGAAGTAGAGGATCCAAAGACAAATGTTTTCAAGTTGAAGAAGGAATCGTATGGTTCGAAGAAATCCCCCAGATCATGGTATGCCCACATATATAGTTACTTGGTGAAGTTGGGATTCACAAGAAGCAGCATCGGTCCCATCCTTTATTTCAAGGTAGTCCAAGGCATGCCCCTGATTTTGATTTTGTATGTTTATTATCTATTCTTGATAGGTATTGAGCCCTTGATGATCGAGTGTAAGAGGGAGTTTTCCTTTGAATTCAAAATGAAGGACCTTGGACTCATGCATTACTTCCTAGGCCTTGAGATGTGGAAAAGGTCCAATGATATTTTCCTTTCGCAAGGAAAATATGTCGTAAAGTTGTTGGGGAGATTTGGAATGACAGAATGCCAGTCCCTTCCCACTCCGATGGAAATTGATTTTAAGAAGCTATGTGGAGAAGTTGTAGGACCCGATTTGGAAAATACATCTGAGTATGTAAAGTCGATTGAGGCTCTGATGTTCTTAGTGAACACACATCAGGACATATGCCATGTTGTGAACACATTGAGTCAATTCGTGACCAAGCCTCTCCATGCACATTAGGTTGTTTCCAAACACATTTTGAGATACTTGTATGGGACGACCATCCTTGGTCTGAGATATTTTCTTGGATATGTTTGACTTCATGGATATACCGATGCTGAATGGGAAGGAAATGTTGTCGACATGAAAAATACTACTAGTTTTTTTTTTAGTCTTAGATTTGTCATGATATCATGGATGAGCCAGAAAAAAAAGGTTGTAACATTTAGTACCGCCAAGGATTAGAGTATATTTCCGCTATCATGGCTAGCTACAAAGTAGTTTGGTTGATATAGCTCTTTGGAGAGATGTTTGAGCAAGTCCTGGATACTACAATAATATATTGTGAAAAAAGAGTGGGATCCGATTGGCAGAGAATCCCATGTTCCATGACAAGTCCAAGCACATAAATACCTGATACCATTACATTCAAGACATGGTACAGAGAGGAGCCGTTAGGCTCTATCACATATCAACATATGAGAAGATTGAAAATATTCTTACCAAGGCTTTATCGAAAGGGAAGTTATTGGTCTTTAGAGAGAAAATTGGACTTATGGATGTGACCCCTTCTGATAAGGGGCATCGTTGATCGAGAACACTAAGAATATCTCTTCCCCTTTAGTTGAGCTCCCAAAGAGGGAATGGATCATTATGGGATACTGGGGTTGAGGGAACCTTGGACAATAGGGTATCTCCCTTATCTGTCACCCATAGGATGTGTGTGATCCTTGCTTGTTTTGACAAGTCAAGTATCTCCCCCTATCTTGTTCTAGCAGAGTATACCCCAGTTGGCATCATACCCACAGGTTGGGCTTGTTGGGATTGTCCCTCCCCATCTGGCCAACGGGTTGAGGAGGCTTGGGGGTGTGTGATCCTTACCTTTGGTAAGTCGGGTATCTCACCCAAGCTCGATTATGATGTAGGTGTTCTACCACATGACTCTTGAGGGTCATTATTGGGAAGATCAGTAGGAAATAACAAGTGGTATCTTTCCCATTGATTGCATAATGGGATGGTTGTGATCCTTGCTTGGTAATTTGTATCTAACCTATTGCTCGATGAGATGAATTCGGGTGAGGGTGTCCCATAGGACCTTCCCCACTGTCATCGACATGAGGTGAGAGTGTCCCATATAACCTTCCTCATTTTCCCAAGAGGGCTTTAGCTTCCCATGATTATTTTTCTTTAGATTCGAGAATGTTTCAGCAGATAGTGTTGAGCAGAGATGGGACATGATATGATGACATGATACTTGCGATGATTACATGGTGTAGTTGGAATTTCTCCCTAGTTGAGAGGGAGTGTTAATTTGGTAGCTTAGTGACAAATTCCAATCATGGGACTAAATTCCTCTTTCCGAGAGGACCAATTTTGACCTTTTAAGCACTTGATTTGGACAAGGAAAAGTATATTTTTGAAGTGAAACCCACAATGTCAATATTGTTAAGGTTAGCCTAAGGACAAATTATCTCTCCTCCAATGCCTATAAATTGAGTTCACCTAAATAGCATTTGGACATCATTCATCACACACTTCTTTCTCTCTCTTGAGGTTTGATATATCTTAAATTGTAAGGATCTTCTTCACACATGCGAGCTAGAGAAGGAGAAACTGCAGGGAGGCCAAATTTTGATTTTGACCAGCACTTTGACTTGGGTTGAGCTTTGGAGATTGGGATTGTTTTGACTGATGTTGGCTTGGGTTCTTGGACCATTTTGGAGCGCTAAATTTCTCTCTCTTGAGGTTTGATATATCTTAAATTTCAAGGATCTTCTTCACACATGCGAGCTAGAGAAGGAGAAACTGCAGGGAGGCCGAATTTTAATTTTGACCAGCACTTTGACTTGGGTTGAGTTTTGGAGATTTGGATTGTTTTGACTGATGTTGGCTTGGGTTCTTGGACCATTTTGGAGGGCTGAATTTCTGGACACTTTGATTGTGGTTGACTTTAGATCCGCAACTTCTACAGCCCTTGACTTTGACTTTGACCAAGGTTGGAGGTGAATTTTGGGACTATTTTTGGAGGACTTTGACCAACTGATCAGGCCACATTTTTTGACTACTAACTAATTCATTTTGGAGTATAGTTAATTGTTGATTTTTTACCATTGACTGTTTTTTTTGTTGTCGTTTCCTTTGACCAGTGTTGACTTTGACCATATTTGGTTATTGGCTGATATTTTGGATTTTGGTTGGTTGTTCTCTTGGATAAGTCAAACTTTGACTTGAATTATTATGTGTGGATTTGGGCTCATTGTAGTCTCTATTGAAAATTTTATGGAAATCTAATAGAAGAAGAATTTCAAAGGGTTTTCCCCCTTATGGGGTTTTTTCCCTAGTCTTTGACCAAATCAATGTCTCTTGTTGATGTGTTCATTGTCTCCTATTGTCATTCCATTAACCATTCTATCTTCAATTATTGTTTATGATTGGAAATATTAATTATTGATGAAATATTTCTTATTGAAGAATTGAATTGGGCTAAAGTAATTGATATAGTATATTACAGTGCAAAAATTAATAATCATGACTTCAATATTGATCCCAAAAAAATTCCAGACTGATAAAATTGCATCCCTCAAAACTTCTTTAGGAGAGTGATGCTACATTTATCAAAATGTTCAAATTGAGGGTTGAGGCACTGTAGGATTTCTTCTTATTCTCTGGTTGCCACTTCAACTATTGAGCTTCCTTACATATTTTCTTGTTTGCTTGAGCAACCATTTTTCTTTGGATGCTAATTGATTATTCTCCTCTTGCAACCTAGTACTTTTGGCTCTTCAAAAATTCATTCTCACTTTTAACATAACAATCCAAGACATCCAATTCTTTAAATTTTTATTTTAACCTTTTGATTTTCCTATTTTTCCATTTTAATTTTGAAAGAGCAAAGGATCTCAAGGGATATAAGTTACTGCCTCTTTCATTTCTTAGGAAACTCTACTTCATAGTTGAGATCATCAATTGTTGGATTGATAGGTTTTAGTTCAATACATGGGAGAATTTGGATCAAAGAATTGAGTCGTTTCCCTTTTAGGCCTCCTTTCAAAAAAAACTATAGATTCCTCTTGCTTGTCATGAATATTTTGTCTCCATAGATTTTCATTTGGTCACACATTTGATACAATGTCGGGTACTTCGTAGACACGTTTTGGTGCTCTAATTCTAGGGTTTTTGTTTAACCATACTTCTAATCACTAAGTAACGATAGACCCTAGATGTTGGGTACTATATTCTAGATCTTTCCTCAAATATCTCATTTTAGGGTTTCCTCTATGAATAGTGAAGTGAGGGTCGTCACTTTTATGTATGTCATTGTCAATAATGATGACATCTTCATCTTGGTTCACTTCATCATTAGAAACAATCACTTAATGAAACCTATTACAATCCAAGAAATCATCCCACATATCATCCTTTTATTAAGTTCTTCAACAATTAAAATTTTAAAACCTGTGATGGTATAGATTGTGGCCTATATTTTTAGGGTTCCATTGTATATACTTGATCGTTTTACTAAGACTCTTCTAGAGATAAAAAGGAAAATTGAATTTATCATCTACTTCAAAATGTAATAGTATATGGATATGATACAAAACATAACCCCATACTTGTGATTGCACGTAATATACTTTTGTGGAATAAATAATATGGTTTTCCATTCCTCCTTTATGCATGCTATTGTCACTCTTTTTTCCCAACTAGGATTTTGCTGACTTGGGCATAGAAATCGGGCCCACACCCCTTTCTCAATTTGTTTATTCTTGAACAATCATTCACTCATTTTAGGTAATATAGTGACTTGAGGCACTGAGTCTTTAGAGATTGTGATGCCTAAGTCACTAACCTAGGTGACCTTGACATTGAAACCCCATGGAAAGGCTTGGGTTACCCAGTCATTATTTCCCTAGAATTTTTGGAAGAAGGGATACCACCCAACTACTCGAAAAACAAGTTTGCACACATTAAACTATGGATACCCCTCTAGCACCTCCATTCTTTTAGGTTCTTTTGTAACAACCCCCTATTTACCTAAGATGCAAAATTCTCAGCATGCAAGATTTATTGAAGTACTTGGCCTATCTATTAAAGTACTTCATTTGTTAGTGGGATAAATATATAGAAGGAAGGATGAGGGAATGCCTTAAAGGTCGAATTATGTTTTAGTCACACCAATCATTTTGAATCACATATAGGATTCGAAATGAGACAAGAACAAATATAGTGAAGGAAGGGCAGATTTTAAATGGGGACATGCATAAAAATCATTGATCGATGGTAATGATAATGTGGTGAGCGATGGGTGGTGAACTAATAATGTAAAAATGTGGCAAGGAAAACTAGTGATATTGGGATGAAGTAGTGTCATGTAATGATCAAATTAGAAACATAGGAAACAAAAGCTCATGGTAGTTATTTACAAATTTCCCATATTTTTTTATAAGATAAAGAGTGTTGAAACTATTTTTACCTTATGATACTTGAATGATAGTTTGAATTGGAACTCATTGAGTCATTTATGCTAAAATTTGAGGAATGTAAACATGGAAGAGAGGACTAAAACCTGAGAACCTATGCACTATACTAAAGGAAACTGAAATTCTGCTGCTAAGAATGATCAAGGTTGATGTTGATTGTTCATGTAGGATCTGAAAGAAACAAACTTGTGTTGTTGAAGAAGACCAATTGGATGGTTGAAGGAGGTAATGAGTTGCTTGGAATATCTAGACTTTGAATATGAAGCTAGTATCCATCAAAACAAATTCAGACTATACATCAAGCCTCCAAAGGCATGTCATAGAGCATCTAGTAACCATTATAAGAATCTAATAATTGCTAAAGGTAATGGTTATAGGATTGCCTGACCATTACTGAAACAATTCAACTCTATGAGAATGATGAGGCAATAAATGTTGAGGCCACTATTGAACCAATTTAAGGATGTGATAATCTACTTGAAAAAAATTTAATGTTAAAGTGCTGACCTTCTCTTAGTTACAAGAACAAATGAGTCTTATGTAATTGACATTCACCATGGTTACACTAAATATTTCATGTTGAAAGTTCAAATATGAATGCTTTGAAACACTTTGACTTATAATGAAGGCCGAACTAAAAAATGATGTTAAATGAATGCCTAGAACTTGTTGCTCGAAATATATAGAACTAAAAAGTGGAAAATGAAACATATATTGTTATTCTCTAATATTAGGTTGCAAGACAAAAAGTAATATGTTCTATCTGATATAGAAGTCTGACTTTTGCAACATAGAATCATGAATTTAAATGTGAACTATTACTAATGAAACAAATCGAATGTTGAAAAAATGGTAGAACTGGAAGATCCTACAAATATTGAAGGGACTGAAACAATTTCTCATTGTGAATTCTACTTGACAAAGACCTAGATTTTAAGAAAAAATCATGTTTAATTGTGTCAAAGGATTGGTTTTCACAACTAAAATTCACATGAGTCACACGAGTGCTCCTCACTCAAATCCATTTCCTTATCAACAAGGTGTCTAATGGTCAAGAAAAACCCTCACTGTCAAGATAGATCCATCAATCAAGCCCCTTCATCACTCTATGCCTCATTATGGTGATTCCATAAGGCTAGGACATGATGTCATCATCAAGAAATGTGCAACATCCCTTCTAAAGGGATCTCAAGTCATCATTATCCATAAATTGGTATAAGAATAGGAAAACATCCATCAATAAGGTGCAATTCTAGCCTAGGGGAATCTTGTGATCAGTGGGTCACATCATCTTTCTTGGAAACATACTAACTAATTTGGGTATCATTCCAAGCCCTGAAGGGAGAGGAAAGTGTCATAACCAATGTTGGATCAATCCCAAGGTCAAATTTTTTATTTGAGTGGTCAATGTATTAGATTCAGTTCCATGTATTGTCATCAAGTAAGGCTAGACATCTTGTTTGAAGTTCTAAAGAAGTATCCATCAATCCCTCAAGGAATGGAAGTTGTACCTAGGAGACAACATCTATAACATACCCTCAAAATCAAGTGAGATAATAATGATAGTAAAGAAACCATAAAAGTATCATAATGGACCATATTTAATGCAAAAGGCACAAAAGTACTTCACATAAACATCATCTTCAAATGACTTTCTAGCTTAGAATTTATAAAGAATATACCATGCTTATATATGGGAGGTTTATCTAGTGGTCCTATTAGATGTTTCCAACATTAGGAAAGGAACAATTTTTAGGTCAACCCATCAATCAACATGTGCAAGTGAATAATGGTATGGTGGGGGATTCACCCCATGGAGGATGCCACCATTTGTGCACTAGTTATGAAATACCATCATTATTAAGCATTATAATGTACAAAGCGAGCAATTGTGGGACCTAAGTTACCCCTTTCCTTGGGCTATTTTTTCCATTCCTCTTGTACACCTTTTTCTTTAATGATTTTGTTTTTCTTGCATAGATTGGGATACAAGATCGATTTATGCATTTATTACCCTTTAAGATGAAGTAGTTTATCATTCATTAGGGTTGGGATTTAAAAGTTCCTTTTCTTTTGATTTGATCATACATTAGCTAGAAATTTGGTGAGGGTTACTGAGGGGGTTAAATTTTAAGCTAGGATTTTGTCTGTACACTTTCTTTTATCCCAACCAATGTTTTCATTTTATTTTTATGTTTCATGCTTTTTATTTTATTTATGATGCATCAACCTTTGAGGTAAACATTTTCATACCCCTTCTTAAGAATGAGCAAATCAAGGAACCAATATTGGTGATAGATAAGAATTAACTCGAATATTGGGATATGAAACCATGGAAAGATGGAAAGTGATAAATATGGATTACCGTGAGAACTCAAGATTAATTAGTGTCTTATATTTGTTCCCCTCTTGGATAATGAAAAGAAAGGCTTTAAATAATGTCACACTTGACTAGGAGTAAAGGATAACCACCAAGGTGAAGCATGGGAACAAGAGTACAACCAAAATCAGTTAATCATCTAATTCAACCTGTGGTTCATAATAATATGCTTTTAAACATTAAATGGAAGAACTTGATTACAAAAATGGTTAATGTAATTTATAATGTATGGCCCACCTTCATCTAATAAGGAAGCTAGATGTCAAAAAGCATTGATTATAGCATAGATGGAGGGCCTTTGAGGCTAGCTATCTATAGATCACATAGAGATGACAACTAGTAAGATGAATAGAATAGGAGACAAATTTTTCTCCTAAGGGAACACCCACCTAGGTGGGTAACTGGATCTATATGAAGAATCATATTTAACAAGTAAAGGAAAATATTGTAGAAGACCATGAGCATAAATTTCATCAAATACTATCTCTCTGTTCAAAAACCTAATGAGTGGAGGGATCATAGAGGTAAAATATCATTGGAAAGTTTTGGTTGTAGCCTACCCAAGTGTAGTAGGGTTTTGGTGGTTCTAATATATTTCTCCCTTTGTTAGGATTATGGCCCCATGCACTTGATCTACAAATTTTGAAAGGTGATATTGAAGGTTTTTTTTCCCATACTTTCTCATAAGGAGTCATACCTTGAACAACATGAGTATAACATCATAGTGGAAAATAACTTTGTCAATGTTTCTAATCTAGATCAAGGTTCACCTTTAGGAAAATGAGTTGATTGAAGAGGTATTGGAAATTTTATATTAATATCCATGTAGATGTAGGACCCTAACCTTAATATGACAGTGAATTTCCATATTGTTTCTCATAAGGATTCATACTTTGAACAACAATAGTATGTCATTGTTAAAGAATTTCATGAAATATCCCCATTGCGTTAATGTTTCTTAACTAAATCAAGGTTCATCTTTAGGACAATAAGTTGATTGAAGATATATTAGAATATTTTAAATATCTATGTAGATGTAGGTCCTAGACCCTAAGATGACATCAACTTCATTTTCACATTATAGTGAATGAGATTGACTTCACTCTTCCAATTTTATTTTGATTAAGGAAACCGCTTTTAAATCTATTATGGAACATGAAATGAAACCTTCAAAGTTAAAACTTAACTATTCCATCAATAGACTATAGATCCTGCTTTTTTTTGTAAAGAAGAACCGTTGTTTATTAAGACAACCAATAATCTTGAGAAACATAGCTTCTTATGAAACACAACATTTTTCTTTTTACTCATTTTTTATCTTTTTAATCTTCATAAACTATTAATGCTCCCAATATTAGTCTAATGATCCCTTTGTTGGTTGATTAAATGGATTCAATCTTCACTAAGCTCAAAACCTTCATCCCTATTCAAGTTGTTCATATGCTTAACTATTTCCAGTGCTTCTTTAAACTAATGCTTGTAATAGTTATCTTCTACTATAAATATATTGACATCCTTTGGTCACACATGGTTCTTGGTCATAAGGGATTTTTAGCTAGGGATTAGGTGTGTGAATCCTCATTCCTAATTTCAACCCATGTTCTTTAATCCTTGCATGGAATGCATGTCCAATTTACTTGATATGGTAGTTCTTGTATGAGCACTCAACCTTGTAGACACCTTTACTAGTGATGGTTATTTTGGCTTTTACAGACTTCATTTTATATCTGCTAGTTTTTATAGGCTTGAATGAGGTTTTGACATACCTCATTTATTGAAACCTACAATCCTATTAGTGATCCCTTGAACGTAAGGAAGGCAGGTCTTTTAATAGTGTGATTGATTAAAACCTGCAATCCTATCATTGACCCTTTGAATGTAAGGGAGGTATATATTTTAGTAGTGGATTGGTTGTGTGATTATTATCCCCTTCCTACACTTTCCATCACTCTTCTAATGCATCTATATCTGTATCCTATACTCTTAAATACCTTGGTTACATGGTCTTTGTCTTGCTTTAAATGTTCTTCATCCTAGATTATGACTACTTTGAGAGCTAGGGTGTTAAGGACCCTAATATTTTGAGTTGAGTAGTGATGAGAATGTGTATATAACTCTTAGTGTGTGTTTTATTTCTAAATACTTGATGGCCTAAAGTCCTATAATTCTTCCTAATTAACAGAAATGCTCCCATATTTTATAATTCCATGGTAAACTTAATTCCATCAAATAGATAATGAAGGTGCTAAAAAACTTATTAAGCTTTTCTCTTCCATGGGGTCATTGCACATTAGTGTCATCCAAGTATCTATTCCACCTTGTTGGATTTAGGGGTAGGTGTCAAGAGGTATTTTCTCAAAATGATCCATACTAACATTGGAAACAATGGGTGCGAGTGGATATCCTATCCCTTTGTTGTTGGTTTGTTCATACAATTCTCCTTGGAAACAAAAGAATTTTGAATGAATGCATATTTATATTAATTTGGCTTCCTTTGGATTTGTAATTTATTTGATGGCTTGTATTACCTCATCCAATGGGATTTTCATAAATAGTGGTACAACATCAAAACTAATGATAATGTTTTCTGCTTCTACTTTTTCATCTTTTATGATTTTCACAAATTGGTAGAACCTTTTATGAAATAATTAATATTGGAAACTAGTGGATCTAAAGTGTGATTTTGCAATTTGATGCTAGATAATTCCCATTTATTTCATCCAAACTAAACCCTTTAATAAACTTCTTAAATTCCTTGATCACCTTATGAACTAGGTTACTTCTCATCTTCCATTGCAACCACTCTTGATTAAGTGTTCTATAATATTCATTGTGAAATATCCTTGGCCCATTACCAATATTTCCCCACCCTTGTCTACTTCTAACATAATGATGCTATCATTCTTCCTAAATTTCTTGAGAGATTTGTATTCCCTTTTATTTAAATTACTTCTTGGGGGCTTTTCTATTCTTAATATTAGTTCATTGACTCATCTTATTATTTCTTTATCCTCATCTAGTAACATTTTAATATTGTCCTCTACACTACAAGTTATATTTTTTAAAGGTACATGCATGGGTGATAATGCAAACCCCAATACTTTCTTCAACTTGGTAAACTCAACATCATCCAATACAAGGGTGGAAAAATTAAGCACCTTCTTGTGGTTATTTTCTACTTTTTATAGTGATTATTATTTAAAAGTTTAATAAACCTATCATGCTTCCTTTTGCTCAGTGTACAACCTTCCTTCTTAACTTTCAAGGCTACAACTACATCAAAATCGACTAAAGGTCTTGACCAATCTCATGTGCTAGTTTTAAATGCAGTTTACGAGAATTGTGTGATAAGATATCTAATGTACCTCAAGTTCTCCCTATTTATCCAATTATTAGAGCCAAATGTAATCAATTGAATTCCCTACAACCCCACTTTCTTTGCATTCTATGTTTTATGATAGTAGAAACAAGAAGAATGTGATTATCTCTGCATCTTTTTAGACTTCTAAATTAACAGCTTTTCCTTCAAATTTAACTTGTGAATTTTCCAACAAATAGATTTCATCACAAACTTCCCTTCTTTATTGGGAAGTGATTTGAGATTTGAGATTTTTGTTGTAGAAGTTATTGTTAGAAGAATTTTCTAGAATCTCCATAGTATACATAAGAACTTTTTCAACGTTTCAAGTCCAGATCAAGATTCATCTTCAAGGCAATGAGTTAATTGAAGAGCTATCAATTTTGTTCTTATTAATATCCATGTAGATGTAGGACCCTAGCCCTCAGATGACATTGGATGTATTCTCATATAATAATCAATGATATTGAATTCATTATTCTATAACATTTTCATGTGATGATGTGGGAAACACAAAATATTTCTCTCCCCAAGGAATGAAACCTTCATTTCCTTGGAGAAAAACATACATTGAGTTGTCTCCATAATAGCCCTTTTCTTCCATTTCGAGATTCAATTCGATTGAGGAGTCTAAGGAAAATTGCGCTACCAATAAATTCCATGATAAATGAGAATTGAATTGGAAATATTTACTAGTATCATTCTCCTCGTCATCAATGTTGATTCACTCAATTTTTTCTTTCTTTGGTTTTCCATTTAAAGCTTTAAATTTTTTGAATTTCTCATACACTTCATCCTTGAATTGAATGGTTTATATCCAAATCAAATCAAGCAATAAAAGTGATCAATAAATTTGAGGAAGCACTTATATCCCCTAAGAGAATGGGTGGTTATCATTCTAAATCACTTAAGAAGGTTGGTAATCTCATCTTGCTTTTCCCTTAGGAATAAAAACTTGAAAATGTTTCCCCAATACACACCCTTCATATAGGGCATTGGTTCTTTATGTGAAAGTTATTTAGTCATATGCGAAGGAAGCATATGTCACAAAGATCCGAAATTGGTTCACCCAAATGGTGATGCCATAGCTTGAAGGGGTCATTGACATGGATACCATGGTCCATAACAATAAAAAAAAATTGTTGTGGGGAACTAGACTTTCCCGATTTATACACATGCCATGAAGTCTTCAATAAAACCACTTAACCATACCTCATGTCCTTTATAACTTATCAAAATGGCAAAAATTCAACCTTTTTGTTGGTGTGCACGTTGTAGTAGAGAGAACATCAGAAACATGAAGAACATTTCCAAATTTTATAGTCTTGATAATGACATCACCACAACCTAAAATTCGCAATGATGGGTAATAACAAATAACTACTTCCTGTCCACTACACTATGATCAAAGATAATTAGAGAGAATATGAATGTGTTTGGTCATATGATTTGGAGATTTAGAAGCAACGATCCATCCCTATGGATAATATGAAGACTGATATGTGGAATGCATATTGTATTGTGAGAAGATCTTGTATAATCATAAAAAAAAGATCCTCACGACCAAGTGTATGCATTGCAAGTTTTCTAATATTTTGAAGATGAATGATTCAAGATTTGAAGGCATTTCCCTCAAGAAATGGTTGCATGCCAATGCTACCTTCTTGAAGAATTTTGGATTTTTCTCTTTAACTTGTTCATGCTAAGGTTTAGAACATATTGAAGTAACCATTAGATGGACTTGATATTTGGTTGGGGTTAATTCTCACATATCCCTTCAAGTGACTTGACATTAGATAAGATTAGCGAAAACATTCTCATGAGGAATTGTTTATCCTTTCACAAACAGTGGAATACTATTATAATATAATAACAAATGATTAGAATGTTAAAGAGGAATTATTCAAAACAATACTTACATATTTTATTTTCACCTTTTCTCTTAATGTAATGATATTATTCTTTAGGATTCTGGATGTCCCAAGATACTTTTTAATGTTTTCAAAATCAATCATCATGATACTAGAAAGCTTTGCTTCAATTTTATTGATCTAAGTAGTGTCTACGGTGCCAAAGAGATTCTTAAAGGCATGACAAATTGTCTTAATACTTTCAAAGTCACCCATCTTGATATTAAAAAGCTTTGTTTCAAGTTTGTTGATCTAAGTAGTGTTTAGAGTGCCAAATTTATTCTTAAGGGCATGCAGAATTTTGTTCGCACTTTTATTCTTCCCGGTATGATGAATTATATATGGCTCAATACTCAAGGCAATGAGCTCAACTGGTTCATTATTATTTAGATATATGAGGTCATAGTTGTTATTATCCACTTGAAGAAAAGGTTTTGTTAGATAGATTCATAAACCATTAGTTGGAAGAAGAGTGGTTATTATTTTTGCCAAAACATGATAATTAGTCTAATTTCTATAATAATAATAATAAAATGTCATTTTGAGTCTAGTGGGTTTAGAAAACAAAAAAAGAGCTTTGTAGCATTTTTTGTGTAAATCTTTGAGGAAAATCAATTTGCTAGATGTAAGAAAGGAGGGAGAACAACAACTTTTCAAAAACAAATATCCAAAGAAAGAGGAGAGTGCATTCATTATGAAGAGGCTTTTAAAAGGTGGAAACAACTTCTGGAAAACATAGTTGTATTGAAAGAGGAGAGTTTTCATTGTAGAAGTGGGTTTTAAAACTTAAACAAAAATAAAAAAGGGCGTTGGTCTAAAAATATGCACTAAATTAAGTGAGTTGGGTTCATCTTTTTTCTAATAACTTGTTGACACTCAAATGTGTTAGGAAAATAATGAAATATAACCAAAAGCAATCCAATTTTTATAATGAAGAAAAAAACAAATAAGAAATAAGAAAAATAAAACTTAAATAAAATATAATAAAAAAAGAAACCACTGAAAAACCACACCAGGAATAAAAAGAGGACTCAAAACTTTATAATACCCTTAAACTGAATCACTTAAATTAAAAATAATATATCAAAATTGTATGAACTTATAACAATATGGTGCACACAATTAAAACACAAGGTATTTTCCCTGAGAAAATTATAAACTTATTTATGAGCTTATGTTATAGAAATTTTATTATGTAATAAATAAAAAGAAGTTTTAAAAAATTAAAAATAATTTTATTTTTAATAATAAATTATAACGTGAAAAATATATTTATATCCACTCCATAAATTTAGGATATTAAATTAACAAATTAGTCACATTGAGACAAAACACACTTTATCCACCATTGTGGGAATCCATACATAGATTAGATGAAGAATTGTCATTTGACTTGATAAGCATTGCCCTAAAAAAGGATATTTTAACAGTAAGAATGCACGTCCATCAAGGAATAAGCAAGTCACGTCGCTCGCCATAACTGCACAAACATCCTCTACCATATTTGGTGTAAATTCAATGTGTAACATAACTGCACAAACATCCTCTACTAGATTTGGTGTACAATCAATGTGTAACGCCCTTGCCCTTTCTCAATTCTAGCATAGGAAATAAATTCTTGTGTGAATCAACAAATGGTTTTGTATGCATCAGGTTTGGTAGAATAATCTCTATTTGGTGGAGATGAGGCATCCTGAATATGAATATGAAGACACTTGGTTTTAATAGCTATCATTTCATATGGGTAATATAGAAGAATTATTTTTGGAGTTTAGTATTATGGGGTGTGAGAGTCTCTTCACATATAGACGAACACAATCAAACAGGCACAGACAGACATCTGAGTAGCAGCAAGAATTGAAAAAACAGAACAGGCGCTACAAAAAGTAGAGTTACGGGTGTTGTTTCGGACAGCATAACTATAACTTGAAAATCTGCAACTTCAATCCACTTGAAAATGAATTTCAGCACAATTTGAACCACCGAGAAATTGTTGCAGCCTCGAGGAGGTTTGCTGTAGTCTCTCTTTCAAATGTGCAGACCAAGATGGAGTATTCGACCACACAACTCAAGGATTGGATGACGGTTGATTGCTCTGTTTAGTTGAAAATTTCAGGTTTAAGATTCATACGTCAGCGAGATGAAATTTAAAATTTCCTTCTTTTCCCCGAAGGATTTGTTGGTTGATCTGCAATATTCAGTTGCAGATATACGTGTGTTTATTCACTAATTTGAGCTATTCAACTGCAAATTCCCAATATTTGAACCAAAGTTTGGATCAGCAAGACAACTTATGGAAATTCCTCGTATCATCAATGCACTAATGGGGAAAGTGAGAGGTTCAATAACAGTGACAATTCCCAATATTTCCCAATATTTTAACCAAAGTTTGGATCAGCAGGACAACTTGGGGAAAGTGAGAGGTTCGGTAACAGTGTGTTCAGCAGTATGAGCAGAGCAGTGTGGGCATCAGTGAGAGCAGCGAGCAGTGAACAGTTAGCAGTGTGAGAGCAGGGAGTTTTTATGCAGCAGAAGTATCGAGTAGCAAACAAGCAACAGCAAATGCATTCAAACATGACAAAGAAACCAGAAATTTTAGAACATGTGGAGACAAATAAATTAGGACAAGTGAAAATTGCCTCATCCACCAAAGCTGGGAAGTGGGTTTGGGTCAATGCCAAACAATATTGGGGCAATTTAAAACGAAAAATAACTCCTCTGAAATGAGAGCAAACAAGGTAGAAATGGTCTAAAAAGAAAAGTAATTGAGCCCTTCGCAAAAAGCACTCAAACAAGTCTCCTCCACAAGCACGTGGCAACAAGAAGTCCAAAGGAAAAGTCATTGAGATTCTGTCTTATATAGTCTCACATCCACACCTCTCACCTAGTCATATGATCTTTATGTGAAAGAATTGTTAAATGCAAAACAAAGGTTGGAGGTTTTAGAAGCTAAAGCATAGAAAAGAGATTATAAAACTCATATAATAACTGCTGAGAACAAAGCGTTAGCAGAAGCAATAAAAGTGGCATTGCTATAGGAAGCTCTCCTAATAGGGAAGACAGAATGGCAATGCATGAAGGTGGATGTGCAAAACATAAAGAAATCTATAGTGGAAAGTACAGAGATGGTGAATGTGAAAGAAATCTGTAGTGGAAAGTACAGAGATGGTGAATGTGAAATCATCCCAGGATAAAGGGAAAATGATTGCCCAAATAAACAACCATGAAAAGAACGCAAGAAAATAAACGAAAGAAGATTCCACCAAAGTTTCCAAAACTTAGTCTCAAGTTATTAACAATTCTGCTAATAAGAAAGGAGAAACAAATATTCAGGTTGACAACATGCAAGATAGTGAAGGCAAGAAAAGACAAAATAGGGCAACAAACATAATTATTAAAGGGGTGAAAGACAAGTTTCTATGGCAAGGAGAAATATACCAAGCATGGAGGGTGGGTAAGTTTAACGGGGAGAGAGCCAGGCCCATAAAAGTCATTATGCCTAGCTTATGTGATAAATATATTATTCTAAGCAAGAAACATCTCTTGAGGGGTTCACGTTTTTTCCTAGAAGAAGGTTTAACTGTAAAACAACAGGAGAAAAGAAAGGGGGAAATTTTAAAGGTTAGGGCAGCAAGAGATGAAGGAAAGAGAGCATGGATTTATAAAGGCAAAGCTATGATAACGCAATTTGGACCTCCTTTCAGAACAAAGCAGCAAGATGGTAATAAAGAAGAGGCAACAAACTCTTCAACATGAAATCAAAAAACAAGATCGGTATGGGAAAACAGGGACAAAGACTCAAATGTGAGTCTTGCATGTCAAAATAAATAGCAATCAAGTCATACCCAAGTTTCCTTAAAATTAGTTTGTTGGAACTGTAGAGGTTACCCATGGAGACGAGGACCTGGGATAGGGCCTATTTCGGAAAATAGAGACATAATTTGCCTCATAGAAACACATGAGCATGAAGGGTGCAAGACACCTTTGTTTGAAGGATACTGAAAGATGGTTGTGTGGAACAAGGCAGCAGGGAATGACAAAGGGCACGGGGGTATCATGGTTTTAGTAAGGGAGAAAGAAGGTCATCTCATTCAGTTAAAAAAAGAAGACTCAAATAAGCAATTCATTTGGTTTAAAATATCAGAAAATGGAAACCACATCAGAATTGTAGCATGCTATTTTGTGCCATAGGTTTCAAAAATCTACAAAGGTAGAGGGCTTGACCACAAAGATCCATTTGCAGCTTTAAAAGCGGATATTGCAACATATTCGCATCTAGGTGAAGTCCTTATAGTGGGTGATTTCAATGCTAGGACTGCAAGTGAGCAAACTAGCATTCTTTGTTGTAAATATGATTGTGACCCTATTTGGCTTACAAAAGAAAGTAATCCTCAGTGGGAAAGAATTTCAGAGGACAAGGGTTGCAATCTCTTTGGTGAACAATTGCTTACTCTATGTGGGACCTTTGATTTAGTCATTTGTAATGGCTTGACTAGATGAGCAAAGTCCAATAATTTCACTTGCAATACTTACAATGGAGCAAGTGTGGTAGATTATGTAATTTGCTCGCATGGTTTGTGTGAGAAAATGGAAGAAGTTTTGGTTGGAGATCAGCTGTGGGATTTGATATCAGATCACAAGCCAATTTATTTATGTGTCTCTTGGATTGGAAAGAAACAATTAGAGTAAAAAATTCAGCATGTTCAACAAAATCTCCCACAGGACAAAATTATTTTGACCCCAGAAAATTGTAATACCTTCAAAATGACACTAGAGAGGCTCTTTGAGAAGGAGAAAATTACAATTCATAGCGTTCCTAGTCTTGAATTAACATATTTAATTCAATGCGCACTTGCAAAGTGCAAAAGAACAAAAATTAAGAAGTTTGAAACAAATTGTTTTCCGGTTAATGCTTGGTTTGACAAGGAATGCAAAAAAGCATGGAGAATGTGGAAAGAGTCAAACAAGGATAACATAAAGCTCAAATCTTACAAGCAGTTATTAAGCAAGAAAAAAGGCTAATTTCATGGTTTCAAGAATGGAAGAACTAATCTTCCTTGGGAAAAATAATCCCAAATTATTTTGGAAGGAGCTCCAACCAAAAAGATACAAATTGGAAATAATATTACAGTTTCTAAATGGTTTGACTATGCAAGACAACTCTATGAGCAGGTTCCCAAGGTTGACCCCTCCCCCCCTTGGTCAACACTGATATTGAACTCTTCACGGTACAAGAGGTAGAGATGGGTATCAAGAAGGTGGGTGTTGGAAAAGCAAAAGACTTAGTTGAACTCCAAGTATAATATCTAAAGTGGGGCTCAAATATTCTTGCACCTCACATTACAAAAATCTTCAACAACATCATACAATAAGGGCTCCCCACAAATTGGACAACTAGTCTAGTAATGCCTCTTTTCAAGAGCAGTGTTGTCAATAATCCCTCCAATTATAGGACCATCATGATAAACCCTTTGTTTGCAAAGCTATTTGGAAGCATGTTAGAAAACAAAAATTGCAAGTGGGCAGAAGAAAGAGATAAGCATGCTAAAGGGCAAGCAAGTTTTAGACCTAAGCATTCCACAATTGATCATTGTATAACCTTAAGGCACATCATTGAAAAAGTTTGGGAGAAAAAGGAATAAGTCTTTTGTTGCTTTGTTGATTTCAGAAAAGCATTTGACTCAGTTCCTAGGGATAAACTTTGGCAAAGAATGGAGGAACTTGGGGTTCCTAAACATTTGAGAGCAGTTGTGCATAGGCTATATGAAGAGGTAAAAGTCAAAATTAGAACTTCAACAAACATTTCTGAAAGTTTTAGAAGCAATATGGGGGTCAAGCAAGGTTGCTCACTGTCTCCTACCCTTTTTGGTTTATATATCGACAAGCTTAAGAAGTGGTTAAATTCACAACGGGTGATGGTATCTATTTGTGCAAGTTTGTTATAAGGCATCTTTTGTATGCACATGACATTATTCTGATTGCTAAATCGGCTCTTGGTTTGCAAGAGCACTTACTATCCCTTGAGAATTTTTGTAAAAGTATGGGGATGCAAGTCAATATCAGTAAAACGAAAGTAGTGGTCTTCTCTAAGAAAACAAAACATAACCAACATAAGTTCTACTTTGAAGGCAACATTATGGAAGAAGTTATGGATTACAAATACCTCGGAATTGACTTCAACAAAAATCTAAGCTGGAATGGTTGTAGAAAGAAGATAACTTTGGGGGGTTGGAAAGCATTTTATGCTTTTCAAAATAAGTGTAGAGACGTAGAGTTATGGGACTGGAAGACCACTCAAACTCTTTTTGAGCTTCTAGTGAATCTGGTGATTCTCTATGGTTATGAACTGTGGGCTAGCAGTACCTCCGACATGCATTGGATACAAATTGAGAAAATTCAGAAGCGTTTGATTACAAACAAATTTAAGATTAAAAGTGCAGTTCTTTATGATATCTTGTTAAGTGAAACAGGGACTGCTCCTATTGAAGCAATTGCTATGGTGCGAGTCATAAGGTATTTAAAAAAAATTGAGCAAATGGAAGAGGGTAGATGGCCTAAGGTTGTCTTTAATGATAGATTGTGCAAGAGTAAAAAAACTTGGATGCAGCTAAATAACAAATGGTTTAGTAAATGGGGTATTTACTTGAACGTGTGTCCCATAAACAACAAAGAGATAAAAGCTTTTGTTATGGAAAAGTTCCACAAACGTACTTGGGATAAGGAGCTAGGAATAAAGAAAAATTACTATATTGAAGTGTTTAATCCCACTCATAATCATCAACCAAAAGCATACATAGAGGCCAATATCTCTTGGAGAGCCATAATTCTTATTGCTCAGTTAAGGACTAATTCTCATCAACCCCGTTGTGAAACAGGGTGCTGGAAAAGGCCAAAGGAAGTGTGGGAGGAAAGGGTATTCATTTTTTGTTCTTCCGAAAAAGTGGAAACAGAAAAACATTTCATTTTAGAATGTGAGGCCTTCAAAGAGAACAGGGTAAGTTATGCAGATATGCTGGGAGCTAGCTCTTGGGATAATCTATCTAGCGAGGGGTTTGTGGAGAAGTTGGGAGCATTTACTATAAAACTTCACAGAAAAAGGGCCAAATACATCAAGCAAATGAAGTAGCAATCTGTCCCATAGGCTATCTTTAGCCTCATGGACGTTAAAATAATTTTTTTCTTCTTTCTTTCTATAATGAGTAGGTTTTTTTTTTTTTTTTTGTCAGTATGTTTTTTTTTTAATACAGTTTGAATGGGTTTTTAGTAATATATTATTTGTTTGAGTGTGTTTAGTGATTAAAATGACGTTGAGAAATGTTCTTCGATTAATCACATGTTATTGAGGAAACTTAGGGAGGCTATTGAGATTGAAAGGTATGCTAGAAATCTCAATAGAGACAATGGTTGGAAATTGAGTAAGAATTGGATTCCGACCCTCTCCTCATGATCCCTCCCCCTTTTTATTATTCATTTTTATCATTTCCCCGCCTCTTTCTTTATAGTTTTATATCTCATTATTTTTAACATTGTTTAAAATAAAAATAAAGATAAAATTTCAAGCTCCTAAGTGCTTGATTTCATAGTAAAATTCCCTCCATTTTCCTTTTTAATTATTTCCTAATTCTTCATTAATATATAATCTTGACATACCTTATTAGGATTTTAATATAATCTATTTAGACCTTAGTCTTAACCCCTTAATTGTTTTTATAGTAATATGCAAACTATATATATTTATTATATTAAATAGTTCCCTTTCCTCTTTTAACTTCTCTAACCATATTAGTTGTAATTGATCTTATGAGACAACTATTTTATTAATATTTATGAACCCCTTAATTTTTTATTATTATTTAGCATTATATAACAACTAATTTTAAGCCCCAGGGTTAGCTCAACTAGTCTCAACTAGTCAAATCAGTGCATTGCCTCGCCAATCAGGAGGTCATAGGGAGGTTGATCTGTTCTTACCATGGATGTAACGACTACCGAGTGACCACGAGTGTCCGTGAACCACACAAAAAAACAAACTCATTTTATTAATACTTTTAACTTAATTTATAGCTAAATTCTAGATATTATATTATTTATAACTTATTTAGGAATGTTAAATAATTTAAAACTAAATTTCGAATTCTAGATAATTTTTATTTTTTTTAGGATTTTTAAAATCTCTATATGTTTAACTATTCTTTAACTTATTCTTCATCATTAAATAATTATATTAAATATTTATGATTTATGGGAATTAATGATTAAACTAGCATGTTTATGCTTATAATCTCAACCACTGCTAGTTTTCAACAGTGAACCTGAGCAATGATGGGTCCCTACTATTTATTTATGGAGATTTGTATATTTTTTCTTACCATGGACAACAGCACCAGTGACCAGGGTGCCATGAACCACACGAAAAACAAACTAATTTTATTAACTTTTAACTTATTTAAGCTAATTCAAGATATTATTTATTAAATAATTTAAAACTAATTTCGAGATAATCTATCTTTTTGGATTTTTTAAATCTCTAAGTTTACTATTCTTTTAATTATCTAACATCAAAATAATTTATATTAAATATTTATATATTTGTTGGAGAATATTAAATAATTTTTAAAAAAAATAGATTTTTTATGTTTAACTAATCTCCAACCACTGGCTAGTTTTTAACAGTGAACCTTGAGCAATGATGCATTCCTGCCATTTATTCATGAAGATTGTATGATTTTTTATCACCTTGTCATGAGGATGAACCACATTAATTGATTCTAAATGTTGACCAAATCCTAATGATGTGATTAATTCAAAAGGCATTTCTCTACTATATGGATTACAAAAATTTCAGATCTAATCAAATGATGTTAACAAAAGAAAATTTTTAATACTCTAAGTTATTTCTTCATCTACTCCAAATATCATATTCTAATATTTTATCTAATTTATTTTAATGTGATTTTTAAATATATTTTATAATTAACTATTTTGTTTTAGTAAAATAATTTTATGTCTTTAATATGTATAATGAGACTTATTGGAGATAAACAATTATGTTTAAAAATTTATATCCGATCATGATCTTAAACTTAGATTATTAATACTTAATGAAAAAAAAGGTTAGATTATTAATAACAATCTTATTTAATTTGGAATCATGGTTTTCCTATACGGATCAGAGTGAACGAAAAAAGTGGGCCTAGCGGATTTTTTTAACGGTTGGAAAAAAAATAGAAATGATTTGATTTACTTAGCGTGGGGCTATACATTTTGTTAACGGATGGAAAAATAAAATAGAAATGATTTGATCTATTTAGTGTGGGGATACTAACACATTCTTAAAATAGATGTAACTAATTAGTTTATTGCAATTTCCATAACCACAACCAATAATGTACTTTGTTAGTTTTACTGTATAACTGATAACTCATTCATCTTTCTTCTTTCATGGGTAAGTTCGAACAAGGATGTATTTCTCGGTATATGGACCAAAAAAAATATTAAAAATAATAAATATTATTAATTAATTTAAAATATATATATTTTGAATTTACAATTGATTTTATATGTAACTCTATTTTTATGAACACATTTGTCCAACTTATAGAAAACAATGTTAAAAACATGAAATGTTATAAAAAATGGAAGTTTTCATGTACTTGTAATCTAGATCTGAGGTAAGTAATTCAACAAACATGTAAGCTTTCTATTAGAAAAAAAAATTGAATTTAAAAGAACATGCACACACCAGTGAAAGGTGTGAACACACATGCACTCTTATAAAGGGGCAAGTAAGGTAAGGGTTAGTGGGGTGAGGGAAAGAGAGAGTAATGATCCACATTGAATTACCAATGGAATATTATTATTAGCATGCATTACACTAGTACAAACACTGGTTTGATTGTATACAGCTTGAGTGGGCCTAGTGGTTAAGAGCATGTGTTTCCTCCTAAGAGGTCACAGGTTCAAAACCAGAGGGGGGTAGAGTATGTATGCCTTCGTAGACTTAGCAGTCAAATTGTTGCGCGGA
>APFE030490478.1:114691-196083 GCA_000404065.3 Pinus taeda
AAAATATTAATTATTTTAATATAATGCAATATAGGTGGAATTTCATCAAACAATTTATGGATTCCTTAGAACTCATGTGCCTTAGCCTCTCCACTAATTTTCAAGCCTAGATCACTTCCGATGCTACCAAAAACTAACACTCCCTCTTAGAGAGGAAATTTCTCTAGCAACAATATCCACCTGCATGTTGCTCTGTTTCTAAATCACCTCCTTTCTGCATTGCTTCTGTCACCAACACTATGTTGCTACTGGTACTGTACTACTTCCCATGACACTACCACTGCCACTGCTACATCTGTACTACATCTCCCTCTCAAACGTTGCATTTGCTATGTTGCTATCACTTCCACTACTAACCCTCCATATGTACTGCAACTCAGTTGCTGAGAAAAACAACTGAAAAACATACAAAATTAGTTGAACTTAACTGTGTTTAGCATAATACAATGAATGTTGGAATCTAACTATTGCGGATTCTGACCCTCTAAATCTTTTGTGCTGTTGCTGACTCCTACACTGTGCCAACTAAACTGTTGTCAACCTTGCTCTGCTCTGATCAGTCTCTGGTACCCAGCTACTGCATTTGTCCTCCAAGCACTCCACTGCATCATCTGACATTGAGCGCATCTTGCTACTGGTGAATATTGGGCTCTCGTAGCAAGGAATTGATCCAAGAGGTGGACTCCTCAAGGATCCTTCCCACATGTACTCCCCCCGACTACGACTCAATATCACCTCATCTCCCGCCTGGAGATGCATGGGCACTCATGGAAAACGCATCCTCGTCAATCTTTTTTAAGGCAACCTTAGGATCATGTTTCTCATCCTTGTCATTTTTCTTCAAGTGACACTAGGATGCATTGTGGCCCATCTCGCCATAACTGAAACATTTCACCTTCGAAATTTCCTTCTTTCGCTTCGGCTTCTGTTTTCCCTTCAATGCCAGAGCTTCATTCTCCTCCTCCTTCTTTGTCTTTGTACCACTCCCACTACTGCCCTTGAGGTTGACCTTCACTAGGTCCCTCCTTGACTCCTCTTGTTGAAGAGTCGCTCACATCTCCTCCCATGAAGGTAGTTTTTCTCTGCCCAATATGATTTTGACGAAAACTTGCCATTCATCTGAGACTCCATTTAGGGTTGTCCTAACCATCATGGTTGGCTAAGGAGTGGAGCCCACTACAACAAGCTAGCCTCTAGTGTCCTGAAGACGCTGAAGATAGAGGTTAACCCCTTCTCCTTTTTGCATCAAAGTCCACTTCAACTTTTGCTCCATATTCCTCTTTCGTTGTTCCGAAGAGCCTTCATACATAGAATACAAGGCTTCCCACATCTCTCCGGTTGTATCCTTTCCCTGCAAGTGTGATACCACATGATCTCAAACTCCATCGAGAATGAACCTCTTTTCCTTCCCCTGCTCGGCTTTGTATTTCTTCTTTCGATCATTGTCAGTAGGAATAACTACAACACTATTGACATAGGTCTTGAGATCATGTTCCTCTAGAACAACTATGATTTTGGTCTTCCATATGAAATAGTTGGAAGCTCCTCCCAACCTGTCCTGATCTCAAATCCCATGTCACACCATCTTACCCAATTATCAAACTGACTCCTCTAGTTAATTCTTAGCACTGCTCAGCTTCTCAGCAAGTGAGAAATTTGAACTTTCTGGCAGAAAGTACTCTGAGGAGAAAATTCCCCTTTTACGTGTCTTCATTCTTTTTTAGCGGATTTTTGCCCCAACATAAATAACACCCTTCAAGCACTACGCTGAGGCTATGTGTCACTCCCTCTGCCTCTGCAAACTCACAAACAAGAATTCATACCTCTTTGTCGTCTCACTCAGAGAGAGATTTCCTCGGATCTGATTCCCAGCAAGGACTGCGCAATCCCTTCAAGGGGATTCGAATTTCTAGCAAGTGCAGCTTTCAGCCTCACTGCTCAACATTGAATCTTCTCTTTTTGTTTCAAAATCAATGCTCTGATACCATGTGAAAATTCCTTGACTCGAAGGAACCCCTATTGAAGAAAATCTAAATCTACTTCACCTACTTGATTTTTTTAAATTACATTCATCAACTTACTCTTCTTAATACTAAAGCAAATTACTTTTGCAGCCTACACTAATTAAATATTTGATCTCATGAAATAGAAAATAGAGCAAAGAACAAGATACATAGGACACTTATTTTTGGACACAATAGTACCTAGAAAAACCCAATGCGGGAAAACCGGTGCAGCAATTCTAAGGTTTTATTATTATGCAGGAGAAATATCTGATTACAAATCTAGGATTCTCATCTAGCAATCCTTTACAGAGAAAATATTGGCGGAAAATCTGAGTGAGTTTTACCTCACTTCACTCGGAAGAATTCCAGTTGATCCGGCACAAGATTGCCTAACCCCGGCTATTTTTTCACTGGCTCTGTGTCAACCCTACGCCACCTTCTCTTCCCTTTGCGTCAACTCTCTTGGCTGTTCTGACAGTTCTGACAGTTCCCTACAGTTTTGGCAATTCTGACAGTTCTAGATTCTACGTGACAGTAAGTTTTTCTACGTTATCTCTCCCGGCTACTGCATCAACTCTCCTAGTTATTCTGGTAGTTTCAATAGTTCCCAGAAGTTCTGGCACTTCTGAGAATTCCAAAAGTTCTAGATTCTGCGTGACAAACAACTTTTTTGCATCAGCTTTCCCGGCTACTGTGCTACCTCTCTGCAAGCTCTCTCCACCTCTCTGTTCTATATTTTCTAGAAATTTCTTCTCCTAGATTCACTCTACCCTCAGCTGCAAGATCTCTCCAGTCGATTTTCCTCCTGAGAACTTCTCACCCCAGAAAATCGATTTCCTCAATCTCTCTGTGTGTGTTTCCAAGTGAACCCCAAGCCTCCATTTTATACTTTTCCTGTTGAGTCTTCAACAGCTGAGATTAAGTCTCTAATGAACAACTAAGATTAAAACATGACTTGATCCACCTTTTAGATCATTTTCACCCATATTTTGGTTAATAACAGTTAATATTTTAATTTTCCTAAGTTTAGACGTAGGAACCCTATTAAAAATATTAATTATTTTAATAAAATACAGTCCGGGTGGAATTTCACCAAACAGTTTCTAGGTTCTTTACGACTCATGTTCCTTAGCCTCTCCACCAATTTTCAAGGCTAGAGCACTTTTGATGCTACCAAAAACTAGCAGGAGGAAGGTAAAGCATTGATGTGGTTAAGGAAGATTATTCATAGGAAAAAGTTCACACTTATTTGAAGAATGTGTGTAGGCTTCAATTAGGAACACGTGGACATTGTTTCTAGTAATTTTCCAAACAATCTTATTCTTTCCACTTACCTAACATCCAAACAACAATACATGTGGCAACAACAACAAGAAATGTTTGATATGCATTTTAATGTAATTGTAAAACAATTTTTATTTTTATTTTTTGTTATTGGGAAGTTCATTTTTCTTTTGTTGTGCAATTACAAGATAAAATTTGTGTAGTTTAAAGACAATTATTGTCTTGTTGTTTAATTGGAAGACACTTTGTTTCCCTGTGGAGTTGGAAGACAATTATTGTTATGTTGTGTAATTGGAAGATAAATGTTATCCTTTTTGTAGTTGGAAGAAAATATTTGTCTTCTTGTGTAATTAGCAATTTTATTTTCCTTTCTTTTGTAATTTGAAGACAAGTGTTGCCTTGCTATAATTTAAATAAATTTAAACATGGGGAACCAATGTATTGAAAGATGAAGTGGTTGATGAAAAAGGAGCTTGTGGAAAAGGTCATTGAAGTAATAGAAAAGGACAGGGAAAGTATGGAAAAATTCAAGATTTTAGCGAAGGAACCTACATTGGTTATTACATATGGACAAGTTGTTTTGGATGAAAAAATATTAATGATGGATTTTATTATAATATGGATGAAATTAGAGAGGGAGTTGTTGAATAGCCTTCTGATGAAGAAGTTCTTGTGGTCTAGCCTCTTGTTTGATATTCCAAAATTTTAGAAATTACATATGAGCATGTCCAATCTCCTTCCAAATTTGTAACTCTACAATAGAGAGGTCAAAAGTGATAGAATATAGGTCCATTACCCCTATCTATATTGGATAATGTTTGTTGAAGAATTCCTAAATTCCTTCAAGTGTATGAAAGTGGTATAGCACTACTTGAAGGTAATTTACCTGATCGATCTATTCATTATCAATAGTATAAAGTTATTGAATAATATTTTGAACTAAAACATAATGCAATTAAATGTTAATTATTTTTATCTTTGTTCAATCTAAGAGTTCTATTGTTATTAGAATATTTTAAGCATTAAAATAGTAAAAAGTTCATAAACAAATAATCATATTATTAGAAAACGTGTGGATGCTTTTCAAAAATTAGTAGGAAAATTTGATAAAACAAACATCATTTTCTAAAACAAACATCTCATCACATTAACACACCATTTGCTAAAACAAACATCCCATCTCATTAAATTCAATGTCACGACTCTTCAAAAGTATTCAATTAGACAAGAGATCCTCAACATAAATGGCCAAAAAAAATTATGGGCCTTTATTGGTAGGCTACTTCGTTGTGGTATGAAGTTAATTGGAGTAATTAATGGAAAATTTTTTGGTCTAAAAACATTACGTCTTCTTCCAACCAAAAATATGTACTAAAATTGAAAAGAGGTTATAGAGATTGTGAACCCCACAATTAAAAATTTTCTTGACATAACACGACCATAATGGTAGGAGAGATGTAGAAATGCACATAGTGTGCTTAGCTTCAGACAAATATATTTTAAGAAATGCAAGCCTTCGTATGTTAGAATAAACACAATGCATAACACATGTTGTTGATACCATGTTGAATATGGTTATTATGATGATACACATATTCACACTTATTTCATGTATTGCATAACACCCTTATGCAGGAATGCTCAACTATATTCTTGCTAACGTCAATTAGATACTTTACTTATAGCATTTTGTGTACAAGGCCAAAGGATTGTCTTTTTTATCAAAATAGTTGCTTATCTGGGACATGCCCTAGGTGCTATGGAATGGAATTATTGAGCAAGTGCACCCATGTGAGAAATGGATATGAATTGGGGAGGAAGGAGGTTAACTTAAGAAGCTTCAAATATGTCATGTACAATACTAAGTGAACAAAATTAAAAATATATAGTTGGTCACTTCCCATATTAGTAATGAGTACTTAAATAGTATATTTTCTTTCAGATTGCACTTTGAAAATTGATGGGGGAAAGAATTGCACAATGTATTTATACATGTATTTATTATTTTTCTAGCATGCACGAGTCTATGAATTCATCAAGAAATTTTTCAAAAAGACCCAACAATATATTCAACATGTCCATGTGACTCAATATCATGATAAGCATTTTAGAATCTATAAGACATGTTTCCCATTGGTACTATCTTATCAGTGGTTGATTTTGTTGAGAACTACACACTTCAACCACAAAATGGGATTAAAATCCAATATTATAACCTAGAGAAGGTTATCCTAATGATCAATATCACATATACACAAGGGCCAAATAGTAGTAAAGATGGCAATGCCATATTGAAGTAATATACATAAGTGACGACGGGTTCCACGAATTACATCATGTACATGTTGATGGCAAAAATTGATTGCATCAACATTTGGGAATCCACTCGATCAGAGCCCCAAATCAGAGTCTTTTTCATTGAAGTTTGTGGTTTTGACTAGTATTTGGGGTCCAATTACCTGTGAAAATTAATTGTGTATGGGGATGGAGTGGGTGGTGATGACAACTGATAAAATGACAATTAAACTAATATAACAACTAAAACTAATCTAATATATATACTTTACCCGGGTATATCAAATCATATGTGCTAGAAAGATCATGCAGTTTCATGACAATAAAGATTCTCACGAATTAACGTTGTTAAAAACCCATGAGAGGAAATTTCAACCTAAAAGTGCCCATGAAATTTTCATGTAATTGCCATGTCATAATATGTTAACCAATCAAAATTCTTTAAATTTAATAATAATAATAATATCCATTTTTAAGGTCACAGCCAAGCCAGACACCAAATTGGTGTATGAGACCCCTTATTGTGGGACAAGGGACCCACCTCCGCGCAGCGATTTGACTGCTAAAGTCTCACGAAGGCATACATACTCTACCCCCCTCTGGTTTTGAACCTGTGACCTCTTAGGAGGAAACACATGCTCTTAACCATTAGGCCCACTCAAGTTTAAAAAGAGGTACATGTCCTAAATAACTTTTAATTGGTTAATCTAAGTATCCGTGAAATATTTTATTATTAATTTGGGTATTCATGAAATATTTTATATAAATATTGATATTAGTGAAGAAATATAAATTAAAAATGCGAGTCCATTTCACATTAATAACCATGCCTCAAAATAACACCAAAAAAATAGTTAAATATAGGCAGTTATAGTTATAGTTAGATGTAAAATAGTTAAATAGTTGAAAATAAAACATAATTAAAGTTAAATACAAAAAAAGTTAGAAAATGTATTCCAAAAAGGACAAGTTACCGATTCTGACCAAAAATATAGATTATATAGTTAAATATAAAATGGCGTAGTCTAATTTATAAACGAAATAACTTTTTTCACTGGAATGTGACGATACAGTTTTAGCCAAGACCGTGATTATTTGTTGTTTAAAATACATTTTTGAATGCATAAATGGATTTAACATCTTGAAAAATCCTTAAGGCACTCAAATTATACATATTAAACAACTTAAACTCAAGTTTCTAAAAATCTCTACGAGTTTTTGGTTAAAATTAACTAGAAAAAATGTCATGAGAAAGGCCATTTCATCTATAAGTTGACTACGCCATATAAAATAGTTACATATAATAAAAAATAAATAGTTAAACATAAAATATTTAAAAATGTATTCCAAAAAGGACAAATTATCATATTCCAACCAAAAATATAGAATATATAGTTAAATATAAATAGTTAGTAGTTAAATATAATTAAATATTAATAATTAAAAAAAATGTATTCTAGGACGGAAAAATCACTAAATTTTGACCAAAAAAATATATTGAGCGCGAAATATTTTTGCCAAAAAATATATTCATTGCGAAATTGGGCTTCAGTAGACAATGACATAAAATAACACCAAAAAAATAGTTAAATATAAATATATATGGATAGTTAAATATAAAATATAATTTGATAGTTAAATTTAAAATATAAATATATATACACAATTATTTTGATAGAAGTGTCATATATCGAGAGATTTCGATAAAGTAAAAAAAAAAATAGAAATAATATATTATAAAAAATTATTAAATATTGTGCTCATAAATATTGTGGAAAATAGATAGAACTAAAGTAGTATTAAAAAATTGCCTACATGGCATTTTTTATTAACTTGATTTTTCCTTAGGAGGTCACTTTTAGGCTAAAATTTCCTTTAATGATAATTTAATTAGTTAGAAGAATAAATTCTAGTTGCTACATTTTAAGGAAATTTTCACAAACCGAGATAGGGGCTGATAGGGGATGTGATCCCGATGATTGGAGGTTGTTAGGTTTGGTACCTTGACCTTTTTATGTTTGGTATGTGGCACATACTTGGCTCAAGAAGCCAATGTTGAGTGGGGTTATGGCCCAAACTTGAGGGTGACCAATTGCTGAGAGAACTGGAGCAACACGGTCTATGGTTGGGAGGAACGTTAGAGGTCCATAGCCAATCCACACATTTAATAGATAAGTGTCCAAAACTTGATTTCTACATGTTTGTGAGTTATCATGGCATGTTTATTTTATGTAATTATACATTTTTTGGTTATTATAGTTTTACAGTGCACAATAGTTATGTGTTATGGTTAAATCATATATCCGTTCTTGGTTGTGTCAATAATTGTAAATGGTGTTGCCCAGCGGGAGGGTTGGGGACATTACAGATGTAGTTCACAAAGGATATCAATAGAGAATATGCATCAAAAAATTCTAAAGAATAGGTACAAGAAGATTATCTACAACCAGAGGATCAAATAGAAAGGTACACTACTGCAAATAAAAGGAAATCAAAATTAGAGAAACCTAAAAGGAAATAGTTACATACCAAAGAGGAGTCTTTAGATCCATGGCTATGGAGATTAATTAGAATTATGAACAAGGTAGTAAAAAAGAGGGACAAGTATTTACAAGAGTAGCAAAGAGACCAAGAACTAAGTTCTCTACTCCAATATTGGAGGTCGACGAAGAACAACAAAACCTATATGATTACATAGAGTCTTTGGAATCTAATCACAAGGAACCACCATCATTTACTACTACAAATGAGAGAGAGTAATCACCATAAGAGGAAACTAAGTTCTCAAATTTTGTTGCTTCTATTCAAAAAGAGACTTCCATGATGTCTCCAGAACCTAAACAAGTAAAATATTCCATATGTTTTATGAATCAGAAATAAATAAAAAAGAAGAAAATGATCAGAAGATTGAAGTGTTGGAAATATACATTAAAACAACAAATAAAATTCTTACAGGACAAAGTGTAGAGATAATTGAGGAGAATGATAAAATAAAGTAAGAGAATAAAAGATTAAAAAATAGAATGCCTAGTTGACCAAACTAGCATATCAATGGTACAAACATAGCCATATTTTAAATCTAAAGAATCAAAGTCTCAAGGTAAAAGTTTTCATGAAAATATCCAAGTATCTACTTCAAAAAGGATCCACATCTATTGTGGATGTTTTATTACGAGTAGCAAGGTAAATTTTAAGCATAAAATTGCATGAGGACATGCAATGAATTATCCTGAAAGGAGATGTTGGCACTTGATTTTGTCATTAAAAGGACACCCCAACCTTGTCCATTTCAGTGATATTTGCTTTCGGTTTGCCCACTTTTATACATTTTGTTTGTATTTTCCCCAATAAAAATGAATAAAACCACAAAAATATGTTCTTACTATTTTAGTTTAATTTAGATTAATTAGCAAATTAAAATGTTGAAAATTCATTTTTCTATCAGCTTTTACAGGAGTAAAATTAATCTCGAAAATCGTCATCCGTTGAGATAGTTGCAAATACTTTTAGGAAAAATGCAAACATGGGTTTTGATCCTTGTTTTCATGACATGGTGAAATTCCTATTGGATCCACAAAAAGCCAAAACAGAAGGCCATAGTCAATGCTTTGGTCGACGTGGCACTAGCAAGGAAGATCACGCAGCACAAGGACAAAATTCACATTTTTCTATAATGCATGACTGGGAACACAATCACTCATCTTAGGGATCGATTTGGATATGTTTTGGGTGATTCTACCATTAAGGACCATAGTGTATGCTAGCCAACAAGTTAAACTTGATCAAACATCTTTTCATTTTAGTTCAACAATTTTAAATTGATGAATGAGTGTTAAGATTCTTTTCAAATCATTAAACTACACAGTTAAAAAAGTAACATTGTAAGAGCCATGGACCCTTTTGAGGAAATGAAACCTTATAGTTGGATGTTCTGCTAGTGAAACAATGGTAGCATTAAATTTAAAATATTAGTTATTGATTTATTTTGAAGTTTTATTGTTTTGAATTGTAGTAAGTATAGATAGATATTCTTTATATTCTAACTATAGTCTCAATTTGAATTTCATTCTCTTTTTTTAATTATAAACTTCATTTATATATTTCCATTAATAACAAAATATATTACATGAGATCCCTTCATACACCAAAAGAGCAGTCTAGGAGATCATATCTTCAACCGGGGATAACCATAGATACACCATTACTACCAGAGGTAAACAAAATACCAAGATGAGAGTAGAAAATTTTACTAACCAATCTCCTCCCTTTGGCTATGAAATAGACCCAAATAACAGTATAAAAAGCATGCTCCAAAAGTACATATCATCAACCCATTATCTTTGCTGACAATCCATCATAAAACTCCTTACAAAAAATATATACTAACCAACGATAAAATCTAGTGCGATATGCTTGGTGGACTTGTTAGTCAAAGATGATAACGAGAGAGAGACGAGAAAAGTTTGTGTGATGAGAGGTCCCATCTAGAGCATTAATGACTGCAGGTACCTCCAACTCCTCATTAGATTCAGTATTTGAATCAGATACCACAAACCACTCCAACCATGTTAGTTTGACTACAATGTCATCCAAGTTGTAATGAATGTCCCTTAGAATTCCCTTGATCTCCTCCTAACCTGCAAACAATTTGTAATTGTCTACCTGCTTATCCTAAATAACCATATTTAACAGTGTTTCCAATTGACAATACAAACTAATAGAATGGAGGAAGTGAGTCCTTCACTTGCGGAATTTCCTTGGATCAGGAACCCACTTGAGGCTACTGCCTCCAATCTTGGAATTAGAGAAATATATATGATTCCCAAACTCCTTGGATTCTAAGTGAAGAATTTCCTTCCTCACTTTGAGAGGAACAAAGTCAAAATGGTTGGCCACAAACTCCCATCTGAACAAATGTCGATGTCTTGAAGAAGATAACCCAGGTGCACCACCACGGCGGCTAGGTAACCTCTGCCAAGGGGCCATAGATGCATATGAAGTCCAGACAAGAAGGGAAAATACTCTTGAAAGAGGAAGTATAGGGATACACCATTCCAAGGGAGAGTAAGACCATGATACAAGGAAAACAACAGACAATATAGTAAAAAGAGAGTTCAAATTTTGTGGCTGGAGAAGGAAGATTAAGAACCCATGACGCTTGTAAATAGAAAATTTCCCTAACTTCCCAAAATCCTGAAACTTGAGTGGATAGAGAGCAAGATAAGAGTATAGATTTTAGAGTGACTGAAGTTCTAACCAATCCATAACAATTATAAAAAAAAAATGGATAAGGTACTAGGGCACCACACTCCACAAAGTAGCACAGGGCAAATAAATGAAATTATGGGAGGGTTGGAGCTTTGAGGCAACGTGGAGGGAAACACGACCACAACTTCAAATGAAGGACTGGACCCCAAGTTGTGTAAAAATAGCACAAAGAACATTGACCCTTACAGTAATTCACTAAATGACTGACCAATAACCAAACCACTGAGGGATTAAATAGTGACCAAACACTAATACTCGAAGAAAAGTAACAAGAAAACAAACCTCCTTGTAGTATAGAATAGACCACCCGTATCCATCATGCACGGCTTGTTGACTAGGGTCTTTCACTAGTAGAAACCATAATGTAAACATGTTGACGCCCTGGGATATTAACCATGCATATATAGTAGAGCAAGGACATGAGAGGCCAAAAAAAATTCATGAAGCAAGCAGCGGGAACGATCGTCTTAGTCAGAAAGGTGTACGACAGAGAACAGTGCTCAACCAGCCTAAGAAACTTAAGAATATTTTGTCGTTGTTACAACAACATCCAAAATTTCACTGCATTCTAATTTTGGAACCTACTATCACCATTTTATCTAGTATTACCTTGATCACAAAGTGTCACCTCATGTTATTCTATCAGTTCCAGGTGTCCTTGAAGGATCTCAAGTGTCATTTCATTGATTAGAAACATTTTTAGGTCCATTTCATGGTCATAGCATCTTTGTTGTTGTAAAATGTCACTTTTGGGTCGCAGTCACACACACTTCACTCATGGTACTTGGGCAATGTGCACAAATGGGCGTTTTGATGTATATTTATCATTGTTCAAGATTTTCTAAGTTTTCTCAATGATTTGGTATGAGTCACGCATGGTTTTACGTTTAAACTTATCATGATCACCTCTTGTCCTATCTCCCAGACTTAGAAAAATTTTGGTTTCAAAGAAAAGATCCATTGAGGAAAAGAGAACATGAGCACACTATGAAGCCTTGATCAGGAACCCTTCATTGTTCGAGAGTGTTCCATGCGCCCTTCAAAAGTGTTGAGCACACTCCTTAAGCACCTTCACCTTCCTTGATTCGAAATGCGCCCTGTTGAAAAGCTAAGTCTTCCTTGAGCACACTCCTTCAACCTAAAAGAATGCACCCTCCTTGAGTGCACTTCTTTGACCTGAAGGGATGCGTCCTCCTTGGGAGAACTCCTTTGACATGAAGAAATGTGCCCTCCTTGAGCACATGAGCGCACCCCACAGGCCTTAAGCTCCACCTTACATCCTTCCACAATATGTCATGCGCCCTATTTGGTCTCTTGAGCGCATGTGCACACTTCGAAGGCACAAAGCTTCATCCTTCAGCCTTCAAACTTGCACGATATGCCCTCATTGGTTTCCTTTGAGTGCAATCCTTCGACCCAAAGGGATGTGCCCTCCTTGAGAGCCCTCCTTAGACCCGAAGGAATGCGCCCTCCTTAGTTTATTGATCATATTAGCACACATTGAAGGCATGAAGCCTCATCCTTCAGCCTTCAGGAGTTTGCCCTACACCCTCTTTCTCTCCCTTGAGCGCACAATGCACTTGGGAAGCCCGAAGCCTTCCCCTTTTTACTTCAAACTTATGCCATGCACCCTTCCTTGACTGTCTTCGTCTCTTGACCACATGCCGAAGCCACGAAGCCTTTCCCCTTCATCCCTTCAGCCTTTCAAAGTGTGCCCGTGCAACCAAACGCCCCTTTTGTCCCTCTCAAGTGCACTGAAAAGGCTTGAATAGAAAATATGCTTGGATCATGGTAGAATAGGAGGTTTTCAGGCTAATAGTTGCTCATCATGAGAGATTGTAGATACAGGTGTTCCAAAAACATCATGGAAAGCACACATGGGGAAGATTGGGTAAAGAGATTAAACGAAGGAAAATGCATGAAGAACGAAGAGCACACTTGAACCTTGATGATCAAAGCACCCCAAAGAATCCATTACATCAAAGAAATTTTGGAGGGTGAGTACATCAACAACTTGAAGCTACATGAAGAAAAATATAAAAAAGTGGCATCCATGTCACCACTAGAGAAAGTCCATGTCATCAGTCACTATTAGTCCCAGTCATCAAAGATAGTGACATGTCAAGTCTCATCTTATGATGATGTGGAATTCATGATGTATTATTGTAATCATTCTAAAAGATGAATAAGCGGAAGTACAAGAGTCATGTACGAACTAAAGAGTCGCGAAACTCCAAAATATGTGTAATACCAGAAGTCATACGTAATTCCAAAAGTCATTTTGAATTCCAAAGGTTGTAGAAATCCAAAGGTCACTAGAAGTTGGAAAGTCAATATTCCTAAGGATGTGAAAGGTCATTCCTCAAGTTATAAATAGATCCTCATTTCTCATGTAAAGGAATTTTAACCTTGGCTTCTCCCACAAGGAATTAGAGATACAAGGTTAGTACTTTTGGGGAGAAAGTAGTGGCTCTAACGCTCCACTATTAGAACTAGTGATGTTCATTGCATTTATGTATCTTGGGATTTTTGCTTGATATTGAAGCCTTCTAGGCTAGCACATTTTCACACATGGATTTTGAATGTTTCTAAGACTATTCTTTGAATGTTTGTGGTTCATTTTTGCTTTCATTAGTACTGGATTAGTTGAACTATTTCGGTTACTCTGGTGCTCCTTGTTGGAAATGTGTTTTTATGCTATAATCATTGTCACATCCTTGTGAATTATTTCGCTTGATGTTGAATGAACCTTTTTCTTTCACGCGTGCCTCCATTAGGGTAATGTTAGCTTTTCATATGGATATATTGTTCTTTGCTTTTATAATTGCATTTCTTCATTAATACATTAAGTTCAACCCATAACATCATAATATTATACAGATTTACATCATATTTCATCAGCATATGAAACTATGTAGAAAGAACAATAACATCATCATCAATGCAGTGAAACATAAAGGAACAAGAGAAGAAAAGAATGCACACATAGAGACACTAGGAATGGTCGAAGATCGAGGCAAAACCCACTATGGGGAAAACCCTTGCAAATATTCTTCTAATAGATTGTCATAAAATGATTCAGCAAAAGAGAGTACAATGATCGATATCTTCACAACAACTAGAATATCCATGAAATGCATCTAAACATCAAAACTCTGATTTAGATGACTGTAATGTACTATCACTGCCTATAGCCTGTTGCCGAACAATTCTGTCACTGAGTGAGATCTTCAGAACACTGAAATCTCATCTTGGATTCCTGGTCACAGGGAGGAGGAGTTGTGTGAGTGACTATGACAGATAGGGTCGCTCTCTGTGAATTGCATGATAGTGACTATGGCAGCTCGGTCGCTCCCATACCATTATGTATCAGCGACCAGGGACCAAACTGACCCAGACTCCCAACCACTCTCATGAATACTTTGTGACAGCATCCAAGGGTCCAAAGTCACTCCCATGACCACTGTGTGCTAGTGTCTAAGGACCCAAATGCTCAGTTTTGTGCCAGCAACGTTGAATCAAAAAACCCTAGTTCAGTGCAAGATTCATCCTGAAGTTTCGAGCCTGTGCAAGCCAAGACCAAATAGAAGAGGAGAAGGAGCTTGTTGTGTGTCCAAATGAGATTGAGGTCTCTTCTATTTATAGGCTTCCATGAGGGTCCACTTGACTTGTCCATTGGTACATGTGCATAGGGTCGACCTGATCCAGAATATATGTATGAATAAAATAATTCATAACTCAACTTTCGCTTGTCTAGATGAGGTAATCGTTAAGTCAATTTTGGTCCTCTTGGAAAGAGAAATCTGATGCCACCATCATCTCCATCAAATGAGTAGTCCAAAGTGGAATTTGACCACAGTTGCATATTTTTAACACTCCCTTTCAATTAGAGAAAATTCCACCTGCTAATATCAGACCATTGATCAACACGACATACGTCCCATCTCAAGTATCTCATCATCTACAATCATCAATGTACATATATTGCTAATTCCTGCTTATCTCTTGATTTTTCCCACTCATATGCTGAATATTATTTAATCTAGAAGAAGAAGAATTTGCTACCGGAGGGGAGCTTAAGATGCCCCCTCTATTCATCGGGCTACAACCCAAAATCTCTATTAGCGGGCTCCTACCCAGAATATCAGTCAGTGGGCTACTACCCAAAATATCAGTCAGCGGGCTACTACCCGAAATATCAGTTAAAGGGCTACTACTCGGAATGTCTATCAGCTAGCTACTACCTGGAATATCAGTCGACTGGCTACTGCCGAGAATGTATGTCAACATGCCACTATCCGGAGATATGTCATCAGACTACTACCTGGAAATGTCATCGGGCTACTACCCAGAAATATGTCATCAAGCTAATACCTGGAAATGTCGTCAGGCTACTACCAAGAAATATGTCATCAAGCTACTACCAAGAAATGTCATCAGGCTACTACACGGAAATATCGGCAGGGAGTCAAATCTACAACCCACATCATAATCAGAGAGAATATCATCAAGGAGCACATCCCAACCTGGAACCACATCAAGAAGCTTCTACTCAACCCAAAATATCATGGGGGAGCTACTACTACAACCCCATATGGAGCAATAGGATATATAGGGGAGCTACTACTCAACCCATCAGATTGCCTACTGATCTTCCCATCAATGACCCTGAATAGTCAAGTGGTAAAACACCTGCATCATAATAATATCTTGGGTGAGATACCCGAATTACCAAATGTAAGGATCTTACATCCCCCAGCCTCCTCAACTGTTGGCTAGACGCAGAAGGATAATCCCAACAAACCTAACTTGTGGGTATGATTCCAACTTGGGTATACTCTGCAAAGACCAAGATAGGGTGAGCTACTACTCCAACCCTATGGATAATATATAGGAGTGATACCCTATTATCCAGAGTTCCCTCAACCCCAAGAACCCTCTATCTCAATTCCATACCCTGGGAGCTCAAACAAGGGGGAAGAGTATGGCTCAGTGTCCTCGATTAGTGCTACTCTCATCATACTCATATCATCGTACTTGTATCAAGTAATCACCATCTATTAGTAGTAGTTTCCACCTATTTATACATGAAATCAAATCAAGTATCATGTTAGAGCATAAATAATCATATAAATCACAAAAGGATACCATAATCATCCTCCCTCTCAAGGAGGTGCCAACCAAAAGCCTAAGCTCGTCTCACACAACTGCACTGTCTCAATATATGAGAGTATCGTGATCACAACTTTATATATATGGGATTCTCTGCCAATCGGATCCCACTTTTGATCACAATCTATCCATGTCCTAGATAGTCATGCCAAAAACATCATACTCAACCTTGGTTGTGTCACAGACCTCTCATCATGTCATATTTCATACTAAGACAACACGCATATGTGCTCATCTCATCATTATCAACATATCCATGCAGTCATATATCATAGGAAGAATATCTCAGACCAAGAATAGATCATATCATGCAAAAATCTAGAAGGATTCTTGGCAACAACTCAATGTGTATGAAGCGGGTCAATCATGAACTTATTCAGGTTCTATGCACATTATATATATACAGATGGATGTTCAAAACGGAACATCAATTCTTCAATCAACCATCGGGTGCCATGTGAAGTTCAACAACATATCTAGCTTCAAATCAGAGTGTCCAAGGATTTTCATTTCAAATTTTCAATGCTTCTTCAATAGCTTCACAATATAGATTATATTTTCCCAACTTTAGAAATCGATTCATCAAACTTCAAAATCCATCTCCCTCTTACTTATATCATCAGAGGCTCTTTACCTGACAATAGTAGATCGTTAGTATATAAAAACAAAAAATCAAAATCAAAGTCATACCTTGGAACACTTCTAAGGTAAAGGCTTGAATCAACACATCATCCGACTTCGCCAGATAACTTTCAATGCATACATATGGGGAGCTTGCTTCATGCAATTCTCACTGCAACCATAACACTTTACCAAACCATCAGCCTTTCATAAATCCTTATTGTGCAATCAAATTAGCTCATCAAGTTTAGAAACCAGATCAATACCAATACCAAAAGTCATCAATATCTTAGTGTCAATTCTTTGAACCAGATGACAGGTAAGGTTTTCATCAAGTCATGACATCATCTATTATCATGTCAACAAGTTGTTGTCAGCCACCTGATATCAATAAATTCATTCCCATAATACAAGTCATAGGAAGTTACTATGCTCATATATCATTGTCATCAAGGAAAATCATCAGTTGTCAAGTCAAAACATTAGACATCATGTCAATATCCAAATTTTCTATCATAGTAAGATCTATAGTCTGAGACATATCTCAATCATTGAGTCAGAGATCTAGGTCATCATCATACATCATACAACTCATATTATATATATATATATATATATATATATATATATATTTATATATATATATATATATATTATTATATATATATATATATAGATATCAATTAGCCAAATCATGTCAAACTCTTGTAGCACAAACTTCAAACATAATGACATATCTATATGTATGTCATGGTCACCTACAACTATTCAAACCTCCCTATTTTCATATATTTCGGATATCTGCTACATATCTATTGAACTAACATCCTCTAGGTGAACATCTTGATTCAGAGTTCAGATAACTTCAGAAATATTCAGATGATGGTAAACAGTAGTCAAACCCCTAGTCGCTCTCATTAAGCTAGCATGGGTGTGTCTTTAGTTGTCTAGACACAACATGGGCCTTAGCATGCGTGCATCTAGGGACAAGTATTCACAGTTTTATGCCTGCATCCGGAGAAGAAACCTTAATTTCTGTACAGGCTTCAGATCTCAGACCTTGCTACAGAGCAATACTATCATATACACATAAATCATATTCCAACAATACATAATGAAAATAGTAATAAGAGTAAGAATCTTGAGAAGAGATTCTCCCTCTGACTAGGAATCTACTTCGTTCATCTTCTTTCATGTCATTAACCTGTCTTTACTAGAGTCATGCAACAATAGATTTGTTAGATCGAAGAATCAAACATATACCCATCATGGTCATAACATGCTCACATAAGATACTACATCATATCATAACATCAATCTTTCATCAAAGGTTAGATTCACGTGATAGGGATAATGGACAGGTGTGACAACATACTTCAAAGATCATGAAGACAATATTTCTTCTATCAAGTCAATCCATCAAGTTAGGGAATTCAGTTTTACCATATGCCATAATTACTATAAAAAAACATTACCATGTTTAATAAGATATCTAGAGTATCAAACTCATAGTTCTATCATCAAGGTTACCATAGGACCAAGTTAGGTTATTCAACCAACTTTACTAAAAAAACAAGAGTGTGAACATACTTTCATCATACTTAAAATAGGCATTATCAGTATCAAGGAGGTAACCTTTTATAAGAGATCCATCATGTCTTATGCATGTCAAGCGTCAAGAGTAGCATTTACTAGAGTTAAGGTACTAGCCTTCTTCACAGAATCAGGATCTCTAATAACAATAGATGTTAGCCAAACATCAAGTTATGCCACTATATCCAAGATCGGAAATAAATAGCCTCATAGAATCAATAATATCAACATGATCAAAATATTCAATATCAGGTGCATCGTTTCATCATATGAAACATAAATCCAAATCTCTTTCATATGCAAGCATGAACCATTTGCAAAGGAGACATTCTCAACATACCATGAAGCTTACCTGGTCATCCATAGCATTGAAACAATATTCCTTTTATACCTTGTAGTGTTCAAATACCTGTGCACCTTGTCATAGGAAACTTGTAGTGCTTGTCACCTTTTCATCAAGTTCCTCTTTACCTCTTTCTAGATCTAGCTTTTCTTTTCCTACATCTCAAATGATCCTTAAGAGGGATCCACTTATCACATCTCATCAAGGAGTTTATATACATACATATACTAAAATATACATGCAGGAAGTCTAAGCAATAATCAAAACAATAATCATAATAATCATATCCATGAGTCTAAACAAGAGTAAATACACAAAGAAACATCATAAATCAAGGAGTACTTATCTTCAATGAGAGGTGATCCTCTCCCTCTTGAATTAGCCTTCAAGAGTCATCACTATCCACAATCCACATAATATGTTGCCTTCAATCAACTTTATCAACAACCAACCATCTAGGGTTTCATCAAATATGTCCCAAGTGCTTGAGCATCATCACATAGACCATCCTAGAGTTTCCATAAACCAGGGTTTCTCTCAAACCCTAACCATCAAATCCTTATGCACTAACTACCTACGGTTTCCTTCATACCCTATGATTATTTTAGCTCTCCTCCACCCTCTTCTTGCTTCCATCAAAAGTGTCTCCATGGGGGTGATCTCCATTGATTTTCTTCAACACACCTCTAATACCATGTTAATTTTTCATAGGGCTATATTTTTATTTGCTTTGATAATTACATTTCTTCATTAATACATTAAGTTCACCCCATAACATCATAACATTATACAGATTTACATCATTATTCATCAGCATATGCAACTATGTATAATGGACAATAACATCATCATCAATGTAGCAAAACATAAAGGAACAAGAGAATAAAAGCATGCACACATAGAGACACTAGGATCGGTCAGAGACTAAGGCAAAAACCACTGTGGGGAAAACCCTTGCAAATCTTCTTCCAATAGATTGTCATCAAATGATTTGGAAAAAGAGAGTATAATTATCCATATCTTCACAACAACTAGAATATTCATGAGATGCATCTAAACATCAAAACTCTGATATAGATGACTGCAGTGTATTATCACTACCTGTAGCCTACTGTGGAACACTTTTGTCACTGAGCGAGATCTTTAGAACACTGAAATCTCATCTTGGAGTCTCGATTGCAAGGAGAAGGAGTTGTACGAGTGACTATGAAAGACAAGGTCCCTCTCTGTGAACTTCATGATAGCGACTATGTAAGCTCAGTGGCTCTCATACCATTCTATGTGAGCGACCGAGGACCAAACTGACCTAGACTCCCGGTTGCTCCCATGAAGACTTTGTGCCAACGTCCAAGGGTCCAAAGATTCTCTCATGACCACTGTGTGCCAGCGTCCAAGGACCAAAATTCTTAGTTCTGTGCCAATGAATTTGAATCGAAAACCCTAGTTCAGTGTGAGCTTCATCCTGAAGTTTCGGACCCTTGAGCAAGCTTCCTCCATCAGACCTGTGCGATCCAAGACCAAATAGAAGAGGAGAAGAGAGCTTGATGTGTGTCCAAACGATCTTGAGGTATCCTCTATTTATAGGCTTCCATAAGGGTCCACTTGACCCATCCATTGGTACATGTGCATAGGGCCAACCTGATCCAGAATATATGTATGAATAAAATAATTTAGTCCAAATGAGGTGACCTTTAGGTCGATTTTGGTCCTCTTGAAAAGAGGAATCTTATGCCATCATCATCTCCATAAAATGAGTATTACAAAGTGTAATTTTACTACAGTTGCATATTTTTAACAGGGTAATACTATTACTTCTCTCTTAGAGGCTCACTTAAATTTTCCCTCGCAATAGAAGTACCTTGATATATGGACAATCAAACATTCACAAGGCATACCAGCTTGCTCATTCAAAAGGAAAATTGTGCTACTCCCTCGTGGTGACAGCTAAAGCCAAGGCATATATTTAAGTAAAATTGTAGTCGTTCAATATTCCAAATGGGACTACTACACCAGATGGTGTGAGGTCTAGTTGTGATCTGAATGGGAAAGTTAAGTTTGTTATGTTTAAATCCAATTCAAAATATAAACAAAGTGCTTGAGGGTTTATGAGATAAATTACAAGTTAACCATGAGTTTTTATGTAAATTTCATTACCAAATTAACATAAATAAAGCACTGAACAACAACACATAACAAACATAAACATCACCATAAACAGTAACACATTACCACATGATGAAGGAGTTCACCCCTCCTGGGCTACGTCTCCTGGTCCAGCTTCCAATGGCTTGGCCCTCTTTAATTATGCTCAAATTTGTGAATACATACATTGACAATGATCAAATAGCTCTGAAACATGTTCCAATGGCTTCAAAAGACCCAAAAATGCTTTTCTATCCTCTTCATGCTCCCAAAAAGACCAAAAATTGAGAAAGTTATGAGATTTTCTCTCTTTTACCCAATTTTGCAGTTAACATCCCTACAATTTGGCCCAAACCCAACACGGGCACCCTAAATGTAGAACTACTCCTCCAAACCTAGCTTAATTCCCGCTTGGCGGGAGAAATTGTAGGACCGTTAATTTTGCCAATAAGCCCCCGAAATTCACACCCCTAGGCACATGGGCCTCCATACAGCCTGGGGTTGGCCCCCAACGCTGGCAGTCAAACTGACAGTTTAGTCTGACCGTATAAACCGGACACATGAGGCAGTTTTTCAGGCAGCCAGAGCTGGCAGTTTTGGAGGCGATAGTTAGCAGAGGACTTGGAAGATCCCACGGTGGAGCATTCACATGTTAACGACAGGAGTATTAATCACCGATGGTTATGGTTAAGTCCCAGCAGCGGTTTCAGAAATGTCGTCAAAGGGTTATGGTAACTGTTAAGGGGACGGTTAGGGCCTAGTCCCTGATCCCCCTTCACACAGTCCTCTACCGCAGGGGTGGCTAGGGGCTAGGCCTTAGCCTGATCCCACCAAACACAATTGTGCCACTTTGTTAAAAAAAATTCGCCACCATATAACAAGAAATATGGTTGGTGAGTTGGTAACTGGTTCGACTTATAAATTGAAGATATGTATTTCGAATCCCATGGAGTCAATTCAGACTCTAAACAAATTTTTGGTGGCCCCAAGTTGCCACGTGGCGACCTCTGATTGGGCCACGTGGTAGCCTATGGTTGGCCCCTAAAACAACCCAACAACCAATCAAGAATTGCCAACTCAGCACCAATAACATTCTGACAAGTGATGAGTTGTGATTGGCCCATTAAACCCCCATCAACATTGCATAGTCAGCATGCCTAGTCACCTGTACGGATTGTTGATTGGGCAGTCTGCACATTTTTTTGCCAAATTTTTCATGTTTTGGAAATCAATCAAAACTCATTTATGGGAGCATACAGCATCCGTTTTCTGAAAAACAAGTTGTGTTGGATTCAGGAAGACGAAATATACACAGTCATTTAGGTTTCACTTCATTCCAACATCTTTAAATTTTGAGCATATTTTTTAGCACCTGATCACTCCTCCCCACAGGAAGCCTTTGGACCCCAAAAGGTCATCTTCAGTTGTTCATCAGATGAGGGTACAATTCCCTCACCTTTCTAATCTTGATCCATTTGGCCTTGGAAGGATTTGTTCCTTTGAGCCCCACTCGAAGGTAGCCCACACTCCCTCGTGTTGAAGACCTTGTTCTTCTATCAAGAATGGCGCCTTGTTGTTGTTCATCAAGGTATTCAGGAGAGAAATCTTCAATGGAAGGAATTTGAACATTCTCTCCTTGATATTCAACCAAATGAGGCTCAAACTTAAATTTTCCACATTAACAACAACATAAATTTGCGTATATGAAGGCAAATTCACCCTAAAGACATTGTCACCTATCTTTTCCATAATTCTGAATGGACCATATCGAATTGGTTTCATCTTTTTACCTTCTCCTTGGAGCCTCTCTTTTCTAATGTGGATCCAAACTTTATCACCAACTTGGAACTTGTGATTTACTCGATGCTTGTCGTGCCTTGACTTGTACTTGCCTTGGCTCTTTTTTAGTTGTTCTTGAACCTTTTGGTGTACCAATTGGATTTATTCAATGAACCTTCTTGCTTTGTCTATCTCACTATGACCATCAATAGAAACATCCTTTCCAAAAATGAAATCCAAAGGAGACTTAGGCAAGTATCCCAAACATGCTTCAAATGGCGATGTTTGAGTTGAAGAGTGCTTGGCCCAATTGTAAGCATGTTGAATGTAGTGCAAATGTTCATCCCACAACTTAGGATGCTTGATACAATATCCATGAAGCAGATGTATCATGATCCTATTCACCATCTCTATTTGACCATTTGTTTGTGGATGAAATTTTGTACTCTTTTTCAATTTGGTGTCCATGAATCCCCACAAGCTTGACAAAAAGTTCCCAACAAAGTGAGAATCTCAATCACTAACAATGGATGTGGGCAATCCAAAATGCACCCATACATTCTGAAAGAATAACTCAACAATTTGTTCAGTTGTAATTTTCTTTTTACACGGCATTGAAAATAAACATTTTGTTGAACCTATCCAGAACTACATAAAGATAATCATGAACTCTTTTTGACAATGGAAGACCTCCTACAAAATCCATAGAAACACTCTCCCATGGTCATGAAGGTACTGAAAGTGGTGTGTACAATCCTAACTTCCTATTGCTAGGTTTACTAACTGCACATAATGAACATCCTTTAATAAAATGTGACACACTTTCAAGCATATGAGGCCAATAACAATACCTCTGTAGATGTGCCACCATCTTACTTACACCAAAATGACCAGCAATGAGAGAAGTATGTGCCTCTCTTATGATGTTGACTCTTTCTCCCTGTGGAATACAAAGCTTACCAAGATGGTACAACAAGTTATCATGCAAATGGTAATCCAATTCCTCTAATTGGTTACCTTGACTCAAGTTTGCATAAACATCCTGAAATCATTGTCTAATGCATACTGCTCAATATAACTTTCATGCAAAAAATAATTATGCTTTCGTAAATTAGTTGCACTAATAATAGGCCTAGAAATCATATCAACAACCTTGTTATAGATACATTTCTTATACCTTATTACCAAGGGATATTGTTGAAGAAAACACATCCATCATAAGTTCCTTGATTGTTGCAACTTAGATTGAGATTGCAAGTATTGCAATGGTTGATGATTAGTGTCAATGATTGTTTCCTTACCCATAAAATAGTGTTTCCACTTTTTCACACTTTGCACCAATGCATACAATTCCTTGTCATATGTAGGATAATTAATCACTGCACCATTGAAAGTTTTTGAATGAAAATAGATAGGCTTACCATGTTGCATGAGGACTGCACCCATGGTGTAGTCACTAGCATTAGTATGGATCTCAAATGACTGTCTCAAGTCTGGAAGTGCAAGTATTGGGGTTGAATTGGTCTTTTCCTTCAATGCACCAAAGGTCTTTTGTTGTTTTCCTCCCCACTAAAAAACCTTTTTCACACTAGTCAATGCATGCAAAGGAGATGATATAGAAGAAAAGATAGCAATGAATTTCCTCCAATATTGGGATGCTCCCAAAAAAATTCTTACCTTAGTTATTGTCTTGGGCCTTGGCCAATTCAAAATGACATCAACCTTGGAGGGATATATTTTCACCTCACCTCCTCCAACAATATGACCCAAGTAAACCAGAGAAGTTTTTCCAAACTCACACTTTGACATATTTAAAAACAATTGTTCTTTCTTCAAGACATCAAGTACTTTTTTTATATGCATGGCATGTTCTTCACGCGATTTACTGAAAACCAAGATGTCATCTAAGTAGACTATAAAGAACTCATCAAGAAATGGCCTCAATACATCATTCATCACATGCATGAAGGTAGAAGGAGCATTGCATAAACCAAAAGGCATAAATAGCCATTCAAACAAATCGTGTTTTGTCTTGGATGTTGTCTTCCCAATGTCAGCTTCAACAATTCCAATTTCATGATAGTCACTCCTTAAGTACAACTTAGTAAAATACTTTTCATCTTTCAATTGATCAAGTAAATCATCTATTTTATGTAGTGGGTAACGGTTCTTTACCTAATCTTGTTCAATGCATGGAAATCCACACACATGCGCCATGTTCCATCCTTCTTTGGCACCAAAACAATAGGTGACCCACACGGCAAAGAACTTGGCCTGGTGATCCCTTTGTCCAACAACTCTTGAATTTTCTTTTTAATTTCTGCACTTTCCATCACTGACATCCTGTACATGCCAATGTTAGGAAGAGGACAATCTTGTTGCAACTATGTTTCATGTTGGATTCCTCTCTTGGGATGAAATCCTTTCAGTTCCTGAAACATCTCATCGTATTAGTTAACAACATCAACCAATTCAGACTTCAATCTTGAGTCACAACCTTGAAAAGCTTCATTATCAACTTCATTCTTGGGTTTGATCATTAGAAGCACAAAATTCTTGCTAGAATTCACTAGTATTTTCATCTGCCCTGCATTTACAAGTGAAAGATTTAGTTTCTTGCTATGAGCTCTTACAATGTATTCTACTCCATCTTTGAACAAATGGTACTTGTTTTCATGTCTATGGAAGATAGTTTTTTTTTCATAGAGATATTTGCTGCCCAAAACTATACCACATATGTCTAATGGCACAACATCAAGTTCCACTTCATCTATGAAATTTGCAGTAATGGTGAATTTCCATCTACACTTTCTAGTTACTTGCAATTATGCATTGTCACACACCCATCCTAGTGGATATGGCTTATGATGTGGAATGGTTTCCATGTTTTAACTTTTGATAATGTTTTCAGAGATGAGATTGGCTTGAGAGCCACTATAAAACAGAGTATCAATTTTTCTATGTTTTGAGATTACCCTTATGTGGAAAAGTTATATCCTCTTCTTTTCATTTGGGGTTTCATTGTGTAAATTTGAAGTACTAGTGCTAGCAATGGAGTCCTTACCTTTTATCCCCATGGCTATGATTTTAGTTTCATCGCTCGAATTGGATCCCAAATCTTGTTGAATGGTTGCAGTTGTCTTTTTCTTTCCCTTGTTGTTGAATTTCTTTGGTTTCATCTCAGGATGAAGCTTCCAACAATGAGCTTCATCATGACTCTCCTTGGAATAATGTTTGCATGTTAGTTTCTCTCCTTCCTTCTTAATGGCTGCACTTTTCTTTCCTTTCCCTTTAAAACTCTTTCCTTTGTCTCCACTTTTGAAAGGCTTCTTGTAAATTCCCTCTCGTGGAATGTTTTTCCCTCTTGAATCAAGATGTGTGGCCTGCACACAAACCTCATCTAAACTGGTATGAATAAACATAATGATAGTATGCCTCAAATAGTTGTGTAAACCCCCAATATACTTAAACAAAGTGTCTTGTGACTACAAATCTACACCTAATATCAAAGACCTTATAAACTCTTGGGTGTAACTTTGCACACTTTGACCCTTTAGTTGTCTAAAATTCTACCAGTCCATTATGGATTTTTTCATATATGCTAGAGGTTAAAATTGTCTCTTAATTGCATCAATAAAATCATACCAAGATATTGAAATCTTACCATGTTTGTTCATCTCATCTTGTGTCTTGGCTTCCCCCCATATTAATGTTGCACCCTCTAGTCTCAAGGAAGCTAGCTGAATCTTTGTGTCATCATCTTGAAGATGTTGAATCCTACAATATACTCAAGTTGATGAACACAATTGTCAATATTTTTTGCATTCACTTCACCATTATACATTGGTAATTTGAATTTTACATCTAGTTTCAATAAGGGAGTTTTACCATGTCCCTTTGAGGTATGTGCATGAGTTTGAGTAAGGGTTCTAGTAGTGGAAGAGGATGAAGATGAAGGTGAAGATGGTGGTGAGGATGATGGTGGAGAAGATGGTGGTTTGTCACCATTCCCATTACCTCCTCCTCCTGTAGAAACTTCTCCTCTTGGAGGCCTGGAGTTTTCACCCTGCAACCTTGTATTCCTCTCTTCATAGAGGAATTTCACCAATTTTTTCATGTCAAAGAAAGCCTTCCTAAAAGGCTTCTCATCCACTGTCATGTTATCAGTTCCTCCTTTATGAGCCATGATTACTGAAACCTCAGGTACAACAGGAGTTGAAACTTGTGGTGGAGATTGTGGCAACTATGCCCTCCTACTCCTTGCTCCAATTTGAGAACCTGCACCCACAAGCTTGCCTTCTCTTCTCTTGAGCTTCAACCTTGTAAGCATCACATTCACCTGAAAATAGTTAAATCCTCCTTGAAAAAAGAAAACCAAGAACTCTGATACCAATACTTGATCTGAATGGGAAAGTTTAGTTTGTTGTGCTTAAATCCAATTTAGAATATAAACAAAGTGCTTGACGGTTTATGAGATAAATTGCAAGTTAACCATGAGTTTTTATGTGTTTTATGTGAATTTCATGACTAAATTAACATAAATAAAACACTAAACAAAAATATGTAATAGACATAAACATCACCATAAACAGTAACACATCAACACATCATGAAGGAGCTCACCCCTCTTGGGCTATGTCTCTTGGTCCAGCTTCCAATGGCTTGTCCCTCTTTCATTATGCTCAAATTTGTGAATACATACATTTACAGTGCTCAAATAGCATTGAAATCTATTCCAATGGCTTCATAAGACCCAAAAAGTGCATTTCTAGCCTTTCCTTACTCCCAAAAAGACCAAAAATTGAGAAAGTTATGAACTTTTCTCTCTTTTACCCAATTCTGCAGTTAACCTCCCTACATTTCGACCCAAACCCAGCACGGGCGCCCCAAACGCGTAACTTCTCTTCCAAACCTGACTCAATTTCTACTTGGCAAACGAAATTGTAGGATTGTTAATTTTTCCAATAAACCCCCAAAATTTGCGCCCTTGGGCACATGGGCCTCTATACGGCCTAGGGCTAGCCCCAAACGTTGGCAATCAAACTGACGGTTTAGGATGGCCATCTAACCCGAACACATGAGGGGTTTTTCCGGCAGTCAAAACTGGTAGTTTCGGAGGTGATGGTTAGTGGACGGCTTGGCGCACCCCGCGGTGGAGTGTTCACATGTTAACAGCAGGAGTATTAGCCGACGATGGTTATGGTTAAGTCCCCATGACTGTTTTGGAAAAGCCATCACATGTGATGTTACAAATGGTTATGGTAACCGTTAAGGGGGTGGCTAGGGCCTAGTCCCCACCCCACCTGGCCACGTTCCCGTGGTGCGGGGGTGGCCAAGGGCTAGGCGTTAGGCTAGTCCCCCCAAACACAATTGCACCACTTTATTAAAACTTTTATGCCACCATATAACAAGTAATGTGGTTGGTGAGTTAGTAATTGGTTCGACTTGTAAACTGAAGGTACATAGTTCGAATCCCGTGGAGTCAATTCAAACTCTAAACAAAATTTTCGTGGCCCCATGCTACCACGTGGCATCCTCTGGTTGGGCCACATTGTAGCCTCTGGTTGGCCCCTAAAACAACCCAACAACCAATCAAGAATTGCCAACTCAGCACCAATAACATTCTGACAAGCGGCAAGTTGTGGTTGGCCCATTGAAGCCCAGTCAACATGCCTAGTCATCTGTACAAACTGCTAACTGGGTAGTCTACACATTTTTTTGTTAAAGTTTGCCTATTTGGGAAATCAATCAGAACTCATTTTCGGGAGCATACAACGTCTGTTTTCCATGAAACGAATTGCATCAGATTTAGGAAGATGAGATCTATGTGGTCATTTAGGTTTCACTTCAATCCGACAACTTTAATTTTTGAGCATATTTTTTAGCACCGGATCAAGTTGGGACCTTATATCGGGGAGATCCCTTGTATGTTGGCAGTATCTAGCGTTTCCAACATTTTGGCGCTAGAAGGAGGGATTGTTCACAAGTTGTTCCCATTTATTATTTTTTGAATCTCTTATCTTTAATGGCTCATCTTCAAATCATAATCTTGGGGTGCTTCTCTAGTTTATTCCCCCCTGGTCAACTTTCAACCTCAATGAGCCTCTATATGTCTTGTCTCAATTGAAATTTGATAGTGACTATGGAACATCGATAGCCAAGCACATCTCTAATTTTCTTAATTTCTGTTAATATTACAAGATCGATGATGAATAATTTTCTTGTGTGTCTTTCTTCCTCACCCTCGTACGCCATGTTAATCAATGGTGGCATACCTTACCATCTGTCTTCATCCATTATTTTGATCAATTACTCAAGGAGTTTCATCAATCTTTTGATAGGTATGATTACCGAGATGTTTTCAACAAAATTAATCAACTTAAAATGAATCCTAATGAATCAATTGAATTTTTTTCTAATAGATTCCTTCACTTGTGTTGTGAGTTTCCCAGTGAAAATTTGGATTGGGATTTCCTTAGAGCAAAGTTTGAAAGTTTGGTTCAAATCTCTTTACACAATGAATCTAAATGCCTTAGTGTTTATGTTTCCCCAACTTTTTTAAATTGTGAGACACCTCTAATTCCATAGGAGGAACCTAATATTCTTTTTTTTCCTTTTCAAGTATCAATTTGGGTGCCTCCTTGTGATAATGTTGAAGTTGGGAAATCTAGAAATCAAATTCCTAATCCATATTTCCAAAATCCTCAGTGTCAAGATTATGTTCTTCCATCCTTGGTTGATTTTGAATCTAACAATATCGGTGATGAATCAAATGAAATTGATTTTCCTAATCAATCTAAAGTCTTGGGAAACCATCATTATGATGATGAGGATTCTATTGATGTACATGGTGACGAATTCCCAAGTGCACCATTTGATCTTTTAGTTTCTCAAGAAGATTTTTTTTTGGAATATTTAGACCTTGAAGTTGGTTTGGTCCAAGAAAATGTTCTTATGGAAACTTCCACTTCACCTCACTATCCGTCGTGTTCTACTTTTTGTAATGCATTAAATTGCGAGGAAGATACTCCATGCTCTTCAAGTTCATCATCTAATGAGTTGGATTTTGAATTGACATAAGGTAGTGAGGCCATCCATGATGAAGAAGAAGGTAAGAATATTATCAAGTATCCATCCCATCCCTTATCATTTCCAATTTTGCATGAAGAAAAATGTTCTATATAGCTTAATCATGAGATTTGTCTAATTTATCGATATTTAGATGTGAAATTAGAAGAATATTTTGACTTAGGTAATCTATTTGTCGAAGAAGTAAATTTTGATCAAATCGGTGATGTGGATGGATGCCATTTTGATAATAGTGATCTTGATGAAATCACTGATGGTAGTTGTCCACACACCTGCATGATCTGATCCAATCTTTGAAATGTGATTCCATATTCCATGAAATTTCTAGGACTTGGCAGGGAGTTAAGGCACTTCAACTTTTGTTGATGGTTATGTCAGGTTCTTGTGACTTTGGTAAGCCCCCGAACTATATAAGATTTGGATATTCTCACAAAATTCTTTCCTTTGCGTGGATTCATTGGATGAAAATTCCTTCTTGAAAGATGTTTGTTATTTTGAATATAGCTCTTTCAAATATCAAGATTTTGTTTCTAGTCAGACTAAGCATTTTGTTTCAATTGATCATTCCTCATGCAAGCCTTTTATATCTAACTTGGGTTTGGAGTGTATACCTTTCATGGATGAGAGAAGTTTTGAAGTTGATCATTCTAAAGGTTATAATTGGCTGAATGATTTATACCTATCACATTCTTTTGGAAGTAATCAGCGCTTAATCCTTCTTATGAATATTCTAATGCTAATAATTTTCATTTTGGCACCCAATATCCTCTTGAGTATTAATGAATGCTTGTGTTATTTGTTGAATCAATACATCTTTTTCATCTGCCGCATCTCAACTGATTTCATGTGTTTGCCATATTAGCACTTCTTTTTAATTATTATGATGTTAGTCTTGGTTGTAGCCAGACACAAGTAGATGGTTTTTCACATTCAACATACAAGGAAGATGATTCTTTCATTCGTATCATTTGTAAAGTTTTTCAAAAGGATTTATCTTTTTTGTCTCCCCATCGAGAATATTATCTCTTAATCAACCCATATGATCATGGTTCTTGTTTTAACAACTATCATTCAATTGATCATTTTCCCACTAGTGTACATAATGGTGGTTGTTTTACATCCTTGATCTTTGTGTTTTATCATCTCAATGTTTAGATACTTGTCAAGAAGTTGAGTCACTTTAGCCTCCGTTGATGGTTATGTCAGGTCCTCGCAATCTTGACAAGATTTCTGAATATGATCAGATTTATTTTCCCCTACAATATTCTCATCCTGATTCCACATTCTTAATTGGAAATTCTCTCTCAAGGATTTCAGGATATTCAAGAAGATTGTTTTGAATTCCATGATCCAATCTATCATCAGTTATAAGCATCTTACCTAGAAATCTCTTACACTAATAACAAACTTCTATATTTCTTGATGTTTGCTAAGGAGAACAACACAGATGTAGGTTCTTTCACAAGGAGTTGTATAGGTCTGTATGATATTTGTTCTTATCAAAAGGGTAAGGTGGTAGGTTGGGTAAAGTCAAGTAGTATGACACATCTTTCTTCCTTTAAGAAATACTTCTATTTTTTGTGCAAGATATTAAAATTATCATTTCTTCTTATGCACATTATTATATATCGGTTGTAATTGTACTTATCTGTGTTTTTAGGTCGGGACCAATTACAGTGGCTTCATTAGAAATATCATTACACTTAGCCCTAGCCTTCTAGCCTGTTAGGTTAGGAGTAGGCTTAGTTGCATTTAGTTCCTCTTGCTTTGCATCCACCTTCTTTCCTACTCTTCATCAAGTCTCTACATCTGTTTGTTTTCTTATTATATATTTTGCATGTTATTTTATCCCCTGCCTCCATTTGATTGGTTTTTTTGGTTTTGTTTCGTTGTTTTGTCATGTATTTTGTTTTTGTTTTTTCCAATAAGACCTTATGTGAAAAGTGTTTGCCTCTAAAGGACTTTATGGTGGAATAAAGAGAAAGTGTGACAACCACAACACTTGGCTTTATGTTTGTTCTCCTTCTTTGTCTTGGGAAAATGTCGTAGGTTGAGCTAAGTACAGATGGAAAATATGATTCGTCCAATAGGAGAACCTTGAGAGAACCTATTAGATCTGCACCTATGCTAGTGTCAATCTACCTTTGCGTTAACGCTTTTCCAATCTAGTAGAAAAAGGATAAGGGGAAAATCTAAAGTGAGTGAACTAATATCATAGGTCTTAAAATACTTCTTTGAAGGAGCAACTTCCTCTACTCTCAATAAGTAAGAATCCCTCTTCTGCTCGTTGAAAATAATAAGTGTCAATGCATTATTCTATTAAATAAATAAATAAAGGGTGAAAGAAGAGAAATGCTTCTTGCGTAGGGAGATGAAGCAAGTAACTTCGCCAAGGTACTGTCCAAGCTCGCTGGCAGCGAAGCAACATTTGTGCTCCTAAAGTGACTCTTTCGGGGTACTATCTAAACCTGCTAGTAGCGAAGCAACACCAGATTTGAAAAATCAATACTTTGAATATCATAAACTCGTCATGCACATTACCCTTACTTGGATTGAAATAATTGTGATATGGTGTGTCTTTGTTTGTGTGTTCAACCAAGTAGAGGAAAGTGAGGTGATATGTGTAAAATCAGGTTGAAAAGGGGAAATTGAGGAAATCAATAATTCTTAAAGGTTTATCGTTAACCAAAAATTATTCTTAGACAGAGAAGCTGAAGTCTATCCAATGTGTTGCCAAGTGTTGTCACTCCTACAACACCCTCCAAATTTTCACTACATTCAAATTTTGGAGCCTACTATCACTGTCATATTTATTGTGGCCTTGATCACCAAGTGTCACATCATTTTATTCTATGAGTTTCAAGTGTCCTTGAATGATCTCAAGTGTCATCGTATTGATTAGAACATATTTAGGTGCATTTCATGGTCATAACATCTTTGTTGTTGTAAAACGACACTTTTGGGTCACAATCGCACACAATTCACTCTTGGTACTTGTGGAATGTGTACAAAGTGGCATTTTGATGTATATTTATCATTTCTCAAGCTTGTATAAGTTTTCTTGATGAGTTGGTATGATTCACACATGGTTTTACATTTAAACTCATCATGGTTTCCCCTTGTCCTATCTCCTAGACTTACACAAATTTTGGGTTCAAAGCAAACCTGTTGAGGAAAAGAGCTCATGAGCGCACTATGAATCCTTGATTGGGAATACTTCGTTGTTTGAAGTGCACCCTACGCCCTTCAAAATCGTTGAGCACACTCCTTAAGCACCTTCCCCTTTGTTGTTTCGAATTGCGCCCTATTGAAAATATGTCTTCCTTGAGCGCACTCCTTCGACCTGAAGGAATGTTCCCTCCTTCAGTGCACTCCTTCGACCTGAAGGAATGTGCCCTCATTGGGATCACTCCTTTGACCTGAAGGAATGTGCCCTCCTTGAGTGCACGAATGCAACCCAAAGGACTTAAGCTCCACCATACATCCTTCCACAATGTGTTATGTGCCCTCTTTGGTCTCGTGAGCACATCAGCACACTTTGAAGACATGAAGCTTCATCCTTTAGCATTCGGACTTCGTGGCTTTGGGGATTCGTCACTTCGGTATGTGCTCATGCGCTCAAGGGAGGGAGACATTTAAGGAAGGGTGTAGGGCACAAGTCCAAAGGATGAAGGGGAAGCATTAGGGGAATTTTGAGGTCTAAAATGGGCCTCCTAAGGAAATAATAAAATAATAGTGGAAATAATAAAATAATATTATATTACATCATCAAATTTTAGAGGGAAAAAATAAAAAACTAATTTTCATCTCGTATTTTCAATTTATCTCCCTATGGGTTTACTCAAATTTGGAGTAGAAACATCATGATTGTTGGTCAAGTTATCATTGATGTCATTATGGCATTGTTGGAAATGGAAAATATTCTTGTGATACATGCCTTAAACCCCTTCATGATGTTGCCCTAACTACATGACAAAACCCTAAGTACATTTATGCCCTAGATTGGTGATGCATGATCTAAATGCCCATAAATCTCTAGAATATGCCTTAGCCCTAACACATTGATGCAAGTCCTAATACTTATGATACCCGGAAGATACATGAATGAAAGCCTATGTGTATGGAACCATAAGCCTATGAAGAAGACATTCAAATACATGAATGAAGCCCTAATCCTAATCAGATTGATGACCTATTTCTATAAAGAAGGAGCCCTAAACATTGAATGCCTAAAACTAAAATCCTAATGGTTGCCATAAATAAAATAATAATCGCAGTCTCACAAAAATAATTTTATTGGTGGTAAAATGACCCTATTTAAGGATGGGATTGGCATAGGAGTGTAGATGATTTTTTCCACTTTCTAACGAGCTATTACACACCCCCAAACTCCCTACTGTTGAAGAGAAAATGAATTTTTAAGTTGAAAAATAATATTTTTTAATGCAAACCGACATGAGTTGACTCATGCAAATCAGCCTTACATCCAAGAGACGTTTCCTTTCACTATGAGTCAAAACCAGTATTAATATAGGTTCGTACTCCTCATTCTGCCCATCAAAAATTTCGGTGAGGATCACAAAAATTCAGAGATTGAGCACATAATTAAGAAGGAGGCCGAGAAGGAATTTGGCATCATGTTTTGGGCTAAATATTTGTGATTGGTTAATTTAGGCTAGTGGATAGCTTGGACAAGGACAATCATCTTGAAACCTGAAGTATACACCTATGTTTTCAGCGTTGGATTGTGCTCATTTAATGGAGGATAGAATTTGAATCTTTGTTACAGATTGCAATCCCATTGAATAACTTCAGACCAATGATCTGAGGCTTTTAGCTCAGTCCTGTGGACAAGTTTCTCCCTAGCTCGCACTTAAGGGAGCTCGGTGCTATTAGTTTAGTTACTTATGGCAGCTTCTGTGTGGAGAGCTCAGACTTGCCTCCTCTAGAATCTAGCATTACAGAGGGTTGTCTTGGATTGCAAACTATTTTGGATTGCAATCTAGGGCTAGCTCGGATCTGTGATTTATTTTGTCTCAATATTATGTTATTGGCTACAATAGCTTCATTATCTAAAGCAGTAAACTAGAAGGAATACTGAATATATTCTCTTCTGGTCATTTAAGAAGCAATTCGTAAGGACATCATCATCACTGTTAGAGAAGGTGGCCTACAACAGTTTCAAGAAGTAAAAGTGCTACCTATAGGATTGTCTTGACCAAAGCACAACCACATAATCAAGAACAGTGTAATCACATCATCAAGGGAAGAACACATTCAATTAATAGAATTAAAGGAAGAACAAATGCATCAGTTTCATCATTAGCATAGATCTTAATCTTTGAAAATACAACATAAAAGATATTCTTTGAAAGAGAATATTTGGAGCATTGTTGGCCTAGAGAATCAATATAATAGTAGGGAATACTTGAAGAACATAAGTCTTGGTGTAGTTTAGTGAAGACCTCCTTGAATCATAGTTTAAATATTTGTTGAAGCAACTTAACCGTTGGAGAATATTTTGAAACAGTTACTGAAGACATCTTGAAGCATTCTTGATGACCTATTGAAGAGACCTTGCAGTAACAGATCTTGGAGTTAAATGTTGACCTTGTGATGCACGATTGAAGGCCCTCATGAGGTGACTTTGGAGATTTTGTTTGGGTACCATGAAGAGTTGTGGAGACACCTTCATGTGAAGACAAGGTTGTCATTGATGAAGTGATTTGGAGAAGGCAGTTTTAGCGAAAATATTGTCAGGGCTCGTTGCATAAGATATTGGGAGTAATGAAGAATCATCAAACTTATCTTGAAGAATTGAAGCTAAGGGTTGGAGCCCTAGAAGTTGGAGCCTCATAAAGACAAGGTTGGTGCCTTGGGAGATAGAGTTGGAGCCCTAGAGGATAGGATTCCTCAATAATACTAGGTTGGAGCATGTACCAGAGATAGGGTTGGAGCCCTAGAGGTTGGCGCCTCAAAGTGACAAGGTTGGAGCCTTGGGAAGTCCAAGTTAATGCTTGGAAAAAATGCATGTTCAAGCCTAGGGGATTGGAGATTGGTGTCTTAATATAGGGTTGGAGCCCTACACTATATTTTATTTGATTTATTGTAAATAAGATGATTGAAGTCTTCGTTATTCCTGATTCATAAAAGTATTTATTCTTATTGTTCATTTTTTGTTCTAATTATAAGTGATATAATTGGTAAAAATAATAATAGAAAAGAAATATTGATTCCCCACCCCTCTCAGTGTTTCCAACTTTGGCAAGCACACACTAGGAAGATCAAGCAAAGAGAACAAACGAAGGAAGTTGCATGAAGAACAAAGAGCACACTTGAACCTTGATGATCAAAGCACCTCAAAGACTCCATTACATCAAAGACCCTTTGGAGGGTGAGGACATCAACGAATTGAAGCTACATGAAGAAACAATTAGATACAAGTGGCAGCCATGTCATCACTGAAGAAATTCCATGTCATCAATCACTATTAGTCCGCTTCATCAAAGATAGTGACATCTCAAGTCTCATCATATGATGTTATGGAAGTCATGATGCATTATTGTAATCATTCTAGAAGAAGAATAAGCAGAAGTATAAGAGTCATGTGTGAACTAAAGAGTCAAGGAAGTCCAAAAGACGTGTAATATCAAAAGTCATACGTAATTACAAAAGTCATTTGGAACTCAAGTGTTTGTAGAAGTCCAAAGGTCACTAGAAGTTGAAAATTCAAGATTCATGAGGATGTGAAAGGTCATTCCTCAAGTTATAAATAGATCATCATTTCTCATGTAAAGGAATTTTAACCTTTGCTTCTCAAACAAGGCATTAGAGAGAAAAAGTTAGTACTTTTGGGGAGTAAGTAGTGGCTTTGATGCTACATTATTGAAGCTAGTGATGTTCATTGCATTTATGTATCTTGGGACATTTGCTTAATATTTAAGTCTTCTAGGCCAGCATGTTTTCACACATGGATTGTGAATGTTTCTAAGACTATTCTTTTAATATTTATGGTTCATGTTTTCTTTCATTAGTACTAGATTAGTTGAACTATTTCGGCTTCTCAGATGATCCTTGTTGGAAATGTGTTGTTATGCTATAATGATTGTCACATCCTTGTAAACTATTTGGCTTGATGTTAGACGAACCTTTCTCTTTCACGTGTGTCTCCATTAGGGTAGTACTATTACTTATCTCTTAGAGGCTCACTTAAATTTTCCCCCGCAGTAGAAGGACATCGATACATTGGCAATCGAAAATTCACAAGGCATACTAGCTTGCTCATTTGAAAGGACAATTGCACTTCTCCCTCATGCTGACAGCTAAAGCCAAGGCATATCTTTAAGTAAAATGTCAGGCAGGCCATATTCTAGAGGGGACTCCTATACCAAACGGTGTGAGGTCTAGTTGGGACCTTATATCGGGGAGATCCCCTATATGTTAGTGGTATCCAACATTGTCAACAAAATCATATGCTCATGAATGAGCTCTCCCCGTATGTCAAGAAATTCTCTGCCTGCAGAAAATCTGTCATGAGAGAGGTGACCCATATTAAGCATTAAGGAATGAATTTTGTTGCCAAAACGAATTTCATACCTAAATTTAAATACTCCTACCTACACACATTTAAGTTGATAGGATTGGAGTCGGTGATACATAGGTTGTAAACAGCGAGGACGCCACATGAGGAGCATGTGATGTCAGGTGAAGACATGGCTCTCAAGTCAAGGGTTGCCACCCGATGTGCCATACATTTGATCAGCATGCTAATCATGCTTCCTGAGGGACAATGTTAATTGTGATACCACCCCCATCGAGGAAATTTGAACTTCATTCTCATTATTAACCTAATTCAAAACTTGTACTAATTACTAAGTAAAACCTTAGAAAAGACTAAAATTAATTCTTCACTTACAATGGATGTGCTTCATAAGTTTACTAACTCTGGTTAGTAATTAGTGTCTTATCTTATGCAATGAGTTAGCCTAACAGAGTTTGCATATCAAAGTTGACTAAGTTGACCTTAATCATAACCTAATATTACAACAATTAATGGTCTCAGGCATAATTAATGCCCAATAAAATAAATTAAGGGCAAAATATAAGTAGGTTGTAACCAAATATTAATATTTCACTAATTTGAATTATTGCAAACCCGCCAACGTAACATTATTTGAAAATTGTGTAAGAACAAGCTTCAACCCAAGTTTTATGGTCCTTATAAAGCATGAACAAAAGTGTATGATTTATGCATTGAGCATACCTAACAAGGGAAGACTCTGCAATGTCTTTCATGTCTCATGTTTGAAGAAGAAATAACGCATTGAGGCCACTCAAACAAAACTTCCTTTCATTTATGACATGTTTTTGCAAAAATACCAAAATTTGTAGATTTTGTGAGGAATACCTTCTTATGGGTAGACATCATCTTTATTAAAATACAAAAAAAAAAAAAAAAAAAAAAAAAAAAAAAAAATCATTTTCCTCACTTTAGGCATAGTAATGACTTTAATAAAATTGGTTGACATAGGAATTTTGTGAATAAAGTGGGATAGAATTCAATTCTTGCCTCCTATGTAGGTTTTAACCCCGTACAGAAATTACCCACATACGAATTCTAAAACATAGAAAATAAACAATGCGAGAGCATAACACATAAAACACATATACACAGAGATTTTCCTCTCGATCCCAAAATTAGGACTGTCAGCTTGATTTTTCATTATGTTCATTTCAATGTTACAATACATATTTATACATGCCGAAGCATCCAATACCATGGACCGAAAACCATCACGTCCAAAACCATGGACCGGAAACTATCGCGTCCAAAACCATGGACTGAAAACCATCACGTCCAAAACCATGTGCGAAAATCATGCACAAAACCATAGGTAGGTCTGCCCAACCTAATATAGGGTCCAAAAAAAAAATTTCCCCGGGGCGTTGCCCCAAACCCCATAGAGGGGGGCTACCTGCCCCCCTCAAACCTCCCGGAGAGGGGGGTTGCCGCCCCCCCACTACGCAAGCGGCGCAATGAAGGGGGGGCTCCGCCCCCCCATAAACTACGTGGACTAGTCATGGAAAGAATATAACACAACCCAACATTCTCCTACTTGTTGTTTTCTTTCCACAGGGGGCCACAAGAGAGCTTAGTCATTTACACAACCCTGAAATGCCCATTGTTTCTCTACACCAAGAGAACTTCTCAGAGCTCATAGATTTTGTTAATGCATCTGCAGTATTATTCAAAGTGTCCACCTTTACCAGCAACACCTTTTTGTCTTCTATCATATCCCTCAGAAAGTGATATTGAACATCAATGTGCTTTGTCTTTGAATGATAAACAGGGTCCTTTGGCAAGAAAATTGCACTTTGGTTGTCACAGTCTATCCTTATAGCTCCATGTACTAACCCCATACTTGAACACAACCTTTGCAACCAAACTGTTTCCTTGCTTGCATGAGTGGCTACCATTTATTCTGCCTCTTTAGTTGATAATGACACTACAGATTGTTTCTTACTCATCCAGCTGACTGCACCTCCAAATAGGTTAAACACATACCCACTTGTAGATCTTTTCTGATCTAGATTTCCAGCCCAGTCTGCATCAACAAAGCCACGAATATCCAAAACTCTGTCCAATCCTGGTCTTCCATGGTAGCACAAACCATAATCATTAGTTCCACGCAAATACCTGAAAACCCGCTTCACTGTTGTCCAATGTTTCTTCCCTGGTTTTGACATAAACCTGCTCAATACTCCCACTGCATGTGCAATGTCTGGTCTAGTATAGACCATCACATACATCAGGGTACTAACTACACTTGCATATGGAACACAGGACATGTCCTCTTCCTCTTCTTGTGTCTTGGGACATTGTTCAGCATATAGCTTTACACCTACAGGAATAGGAACCTTCACCGGTTTACTATCCTGCATATTAAACCTTTGCAATATTGTCTCAACATACTTCCTCTGGTTTAACAAGAGTTTCCTCTTTGCCTGATCTCTTTTAATCTCCATGCCCAAAATATAGTTTGCAGCACCAAGATCTTTCATGTCGAATTTGGAGGATAATTGGGTCTTCAAATCCTGGATAATTTCTTTTTCATTTCCAAGCAACAACATTTCATCTACATATAAGACCAGATAAATAACATGATCACCAATTAAGTTAAAATACACACAGTGATCTGCTTTGCTTCTGGTGAAGCCAAGTTCCTGTATAAATGTATCAAATTTCTGATATCACATCCTTGGTGATTGTTTTAGCCCATACATATACTTCTTTAACTTGCATACTAGTTCTTTCTTACCCTTCACGGCAAAGCCTTCAGGTTACTTCATGTAGATCTCCTCTTCTAGATCCCCGTGAAGAAATGTTGTCTTCACATCCATTTGTTCTACCTCAAAATCAAAAGAAGCAACAACAAATAAAAGTAATGTAATAGACGCTACCTTGGCAACAGAAGAGAAAATATCACCAAAATCAATTGCCAGCACTTGGGAATAACCTTTTGCTACCAACCAAGCTTTGTATTTCTCCACCTTTCCTTCTGCATACGTCTTCTTCTTGAACACCCATTTGCTTCCAATGAGTTTCCTTCTAGCTGGCAACTCCACCAGATCCCAAGCCTCATTTTTTTTGCAAAGATGCCATTTCATCAACCATGGCCTCTTTCCAGAGTTTTCCATCCTCTGAATCTACTGCTTCCTTCACAATTCTGGAATCATCATCGATAATAGATAAATCAAAATTTGAATAGAAAGCAGATGGACTATACCGTTCTGGCTGCCTTCTTTCTCAAACTGATCTTCTCACACCCAGAGTTTGTGGCTCTTCATCTTCTGATGCCTCTTTTGTTGTAGAGTTTGATTCTTCCTCCTTAAGATCAAACTCTATCTTCTCAAGTTCCTTTGGTTGGACTTCATGTGTGATAACATATTTCACCTCTCTAAACACCACATCTCTTGTGTACACAACCTTCTTTGTTACTAGATTCCAAAGTTTATAACCCTTTAAACCATCCTTATACCCAATAAATATGCACTTTTCAGATTTACTATCCAACTTGGTTCTTTTCTCCTTTGGAACATGTACATATGCATCACATCCAAATATCCTCATATGTGAAAGAGAGGGTTTCTTACCATTCCATACCTCTTGTGGAGTCTTTTCCTCCAACGCTGATTAAGGTGATCCGTTGACCAGGTAACATGTTGTCTACACTGCCTCTGCCCAAAATTATTGTCCTAACCCGACACCATTGAGCATGCTTCTTGCCCTTTCCATCAACGTCTTGTTCATTCTATATGCAACACCATTTTTCTTAGGTGTGTATGGAGTAGTCTTCTGTCATGCTATACCACACTTCTTACAGAATTCTTCAAATTCCTTGCTGCAATACTCTCCACCGTTATTTGTCCTCAGAACCTTTATCTTCTTCTCTGTCTGGTTTTCCACTAGAGCCTTAAATTCTTTAAACCTGTCAAATACTTTAGATTTCTTCTTGAGGAAATATATCCATGTATTCCTTGAGAAGTCATCTATAAATGATACATAGTACACAGACTTACCCAGTGATAGAACCTTTACAGGTCCAAACACATCACTGTGCACAAGCTCTAATATTTGTTTCACACTCTTACCACCAGAGGGGAAACTCACCCATTTTTACTTCCCATATACACAATTTTCACATAAATCAAAATCTAAAGAGTTATTACTCATACCTTCTACCATACTTTTACCATGAAGTATTCAAAGGCCCTTCTCTCCAATATGTCCAAGCCCTTGATGCCAAAGCATGGTCTTCTCTTCAAAGGCCACTAGATTTTTTGCTCCACTTTTAGGAACCTCAGAACTGTTGCACTCGTCAACAACAGTGCTACCTTGTAGCTTGTACAGAGTTCCAATCTGAACTCCCCACATCAATACCAATGTTCCCTGAACCATCTTGTAGGTATCCTTCTCGAACACTGTTTTACACCTGCATCATCCAACTTGCTTATAGAAATCAAATCTCTGTCCAATCCAGGAATATGCAGAACACCTGGAAGTGTTCTAACCCTTCCACCTTGCAAATTCAACTTTACTTTTCTGTGACCAACGATTCTAGCCTTCCTATCATCCCCTAAGAACACATCACCACCATCTTATTTCTCATACTCGCATAACCACTCTCTATGGGGAGTGAAGTAAAAGGATGCACCTGAGTCAATCAACCATGCCTCATGATCTACATGTGTACTTGAAGAAGCCAAGTACACATCCCCACCTTCATCTGAGGTGGTTTTCACCTCTACAGAAGCAACATCATCAGATCCCTTTCCTTTGTCAAGAGCTTTAGATTTACAGTCCCTTTTGTAGTGCCCTTCCTTTCCACATTTCCAGCTCACCACCTTTACAGGTTTTCCTAGAGATTTAGATCTCCCACTTGATGACTTATTTTTCTTTCTATTCTAGGACTTTCCTCATACAGACAAGGCATCATCATTCTACCTCTCCATATTTTTCCATATCATCTCCTTCGTCAGGAAACATGAGACTATTTCATCAAACTGCAAGGCAGTTGCATTTCTACCTATTGCAATAACCAGAATATCACACGAATCTGGTAGATAACACAACAAACTAATGCACTTATCTTCATTTGAAATTTTAATATCAACTGGCAATAATTGACTTACCATAGTATTAAATGCATTCAAATGCTCTGTCACCGAGTCTCCATCTTTCATCCTCGTGTTATATAACTTTTTCCGTAGGAACAGTTTATTCACCAGAGACTTAGAGTGGTACAAAGTCCCTAACTTGTCCCAAAAAACCTTCGCCATAGCTTCCCCTAATACATTTAGCAATACTAAATCTGAGACACACAATCATATTGTGCCCTTTGCCTTTTGATCCAACTTCTACCATTCTTCATCAGACACTCCCGTTGGTTTAGTACCCGGAACTACCATGATCCACTGATCTTTATCCACCAATAGATCATCCATCTTGAGTTTCCACAACTTAAAACTCTGACCATTAAATTTCTCGATATTTATCTTTCCACTTCTCACCATCTTCTTTCACCACCAGAATCGATCCCGTAGATCTCCCACTGAACAGGGTCTACCACAGGCCCGAGCAAAACCCCTTAGCAACAAAAGCATCCCCTTGAATCCAAAACAACTCTGATACCAAATGTAGGTTTTAACCCCATATGGAAATTACCTGCATACGAATTCTAAAACACAAAAAATAAACAATGCGAGAGCATAACACATAAAACACATATATACAGAGATTTTCCCTTGGATCCCAAAACCGGGACTACTAGCTTGATTTTTCATTATGTTCCTTTCAATGTTACAATACATATTTATACATGCCGAAGCATCCAATACCATGGACCGAAAACCATTGCTTCCAAAACCATGGACCGAAAACCATCGCGTCCAAAACCATGTGTGAAAACCATGCACAAAACCATAGGTAGGTCCCCCCAACCTAATATAGGGTCCAAAAAAAAAATCCCCAAGGCGTTGCCCTGGACCCCATAGAGGGGGGCTACCTGCCCCCCTCAAACCCCTCGGACAGGGGGGAATGCCACCCCCCCTGTGACCCCCTGCTACGCAATCGGCGCAGCAAAAGGGCGTCTCCACCCCCCTCTAACCCCCCCGTAAATGATGCGGGCTAGTCATGGAAAGAATATAACACAACCCAACATCCTATTGTTGTAGTTATTGAACCATAAAATGAACCAAAACATTATTTTGTAGTTTCACCTTGAAAACAACTTTGAAAGTTGAAATATAGGTTCTACTGTCAATTCTTGGGTGTTTAATGCTTTTTTAGATCTAGAGGTGTATTTCCACATTTTTTGAGTTATTATATATCTATTTTGGACATATTTTGGAAAAAATGCATGTTTTCAATTATTGTGGCAACTTTTTCAACTTGATACCCTACCACCATGTTCCCTTAGCTTTAAGATAAAAAAATTTCAAAACCTAAAGGGAAGTGCATGCCATGCACATAACCACATAGCCTTTAGTAGGCATTGAATCTATATACATGAGCCATCTTATATAGAAACTCATGATTTTGTAACAATGTTCTAGTATTAGGCCTCTATGATATTATATAATATTTATAAATGGCCACATTATGTAATAAGGGCCTAGTGGATTTTAATTAACTAGCATATGTCCATCCAAACCTTGCATCAATAGAGCCCCAAGAGGAATAAAATAACTAGTGCAAAGCTCTAATTGCTTAAAAGATTTGGATCCATGCTAGTTTATTTATTTAGGTCAACCCTTTATATTGACATTAGAGGTTGGATGTCATTTTCTTAAGTTTAGGCACATAAGTGACATGACACATATAATCCAAGTTCTAAGACTGACTCATTGGTTTTGATACAAATTAGGCTTCAAGTTAGGGTATATGTGTGTGTGTGTGTGTGTGTGTGGATTTCCCTTTCTTGTGTAACTCTTATTACTTGATCAAATACAATCAACAAACTGTATTAGAGAGATCCTACTCCATATTGTTTGGATCAATTGGTGCAATCCACTTGGGCATGACAAGTGCCCCAACCCTTTGTGACTTTATTATTAGTTTCTATTGTTTCAAATTTTATTGAATCCATAGTTCTTATTGTTAGTTTCAGGTATTCTTATAATTGTAGTAGTGTCATTCTAGATGCAGGGATATTGTGCTATTCAATTAGGTATTTAGGATGCCTCCCTTTATTTTGACTCCTCTACACACAACATACTTTGTACAAGGAGATTAGCATAATTATTATGCGACATTTTCCTTGCTCTATGCATAAATATCAAAATTTGAGATTAGACAAACATAAAGGTAAATACCATTGTCCTTCATAAAGAACATCTTATTTTTCATGCTCATCTAATAACAATAATTAATTTATTTATGTGAACTTTTCCCTTAAATGGGAGCCCTACTGAGATAAATGTAACATCTCATTAAGAGACCCACACAAAGGTGTGCATCTATATGGAAAAATATTTGATTATTAAGGCATTTGATTCTAGAAATCATTTTCAAGGCAAGCAAGAGTGTTGACTAATGCATATCATTTATTATCTTCACTAGAGAAAAAGTGTGAGCTGTGTGTTCAAAATGGTTGTTATTAATGTCACGGGTTTTTCAAAGTTATATAGTCAAATATCATATTTTTATACCTTTCCAACAATATATGGCACACCTTTTGGGAATATTGTTTTTGGATTTTTGATGCCCCATTTAGATACCCTATATCTGAATGCATTTTCACTCCAATTACCTATCTCAAACTAAAGCATAATATATATGGTTGGAAACCTTATTTTGAGACCTTTTCAACTAGATATGGCACCTCCTTTAACTCCTCACCATTGAGGAGAAATGATATTTACAGTCTGTCAGGTCTGTGGATCCAATGCGCAAGTCAACCCTACTTTTGGGGGTCAAATGAAATATTTAAAGGCATTATGTGGAGGATGTTGAACATTGGGTTTAGCGCTCACCGCTTGTTTCGGATATGGACTAACTGCCTCTCGTGGATCCTAACTCTTTAAATTATAGAGGAGACTAATGCCTATGGGTTTTGGTCTAACAACAATTGTGATTCCAACAAGTGGTATAAAAGTGACAAGTCTCGAGTTTGAAATTTTCCCAACTCGTGTTGTGGGTGGGGGGGAGATTGTTTGACATTGGGTTCAACAATCCCCATGTGTTTCACAACATGGATTAACCGCTTCTCATGGATCCTAACTTTGGCGATTGTAGCGGAGACTAAGGCCTGTGACTTTTGATCTAATGAAAATTGTGATTCCAACAAAGGAACCTAGGACTCACTCGTTGTGGCTAATTGGGGTCTGTCTAAGGAAGTGAAGGAGCAGTGCTAACCAAGTGAGAAAAGCCAAGTTGGAGAGATTTTATGTGGGAAGGGTTTTTGAAACATTTTCGGAATTATTTGGGGAATTTTTTTCTCATGGTTAGAAGGCAAGTAGCAAAGTCCTTTAAATAGGCCGAGTTTCAGCCTTGTTGAAGATGAGTTTTAGCCATGTTAAAGGTCAAAATTCAATCCTATTAAGGTAATGTTTTAGTTCTATTCAAGGGGAAAAATTCTAGTATTTGATGGTTGAGTTTGAGACTATTTTGAAGGTCGAATACTCGGGTTTAAAGGCTGAATTCAAGTCTGGTTTGAGGGCCAATTTTTAGTGCATTGAAGGTCAAGTTCAAGTCTGGTTCGAAGGTTGTTTTTTGGTGTTTTGAAGACCAAGTTCAAGTCTTATTTGTGGCCAAAATTACAATCTTGTTATAAACCAAGTTCTAGTTTTATTTTTGAGGTGGTCAAGCTATGTTGGAGAATTGCTGCAGGGATTTTTGGAGGTTAAGTCTGGTTGGTTAAGGCAGTGTTAAGGGAGTTTTTAACTGAAGTAGTTGTCATATTAAGGTGATGATAGGGCCAAGCCTTATTGTGTACAGAGGTGCGGTAAGAATAGGGATATCACGGACACGTTTTTTGGTAGGAATGTAGGCTACATAAGGTGAATGTTTAGTGCAAAGGTTGATAGGCCACAAGAAGCATACCTTTAACTTGTAAAGGTGGGTTTAGTTCAAAGTGTGTTGAGAAACCCTATGCAGTAGAAAGAAATCTGTAGGGAAGAGTATGAGATGCCAAGTGGGTAGACCTTCTCGTTGAACCTCTAATAAGCCTAAGAAGTGATATATGAATAGTGAAAAACAAGAGTTGATGAAGTTGACATGTCAAATTTGCAAACCTATTTTTGATCAAATACAAATAACTAACGTGTAGGAGATCAAGTCTAAAGAGATAAGTTAAGAAGCCCAGTTGAAGAGAAAAACGTTAAGGTGCATAGGTCAAGTGGTTGTGATCAAGCTTGAAGGAGCAAAACTAAGGGTCGCATGGTTAGATGACAACTCACTGAAGAATTTGTCAAGGGGCATAAGTTATTGATGATAGATCCCATGAAAAACTTGAAGACATAGGTTGGCGCCTAGAGTTTGTTGTGTTGGTACTCGACTAGGGGGGATTGGTATCTCCTCTAGGTTGGTGCCCACATTTGTTGATTTGGTGCTCAGCTAGGGGAATGAAATATCTTGTAGGTTGGTGGGCCCTACGAAAGTTGTAAGTTGGTGCTTACTCTATACAAGGAAGTTTACAAAATATTTACAAAGAAAATCATATAAGTGTTTCTTATGTAAAGATTTGTGTTTCATGATTTATGTGCAATGTTTTAAAAGATAAAAATAATTAAAAAAAAAACACTAATTCACCCATGCCCCCTCAGTATTTCCAACAATTAGTATTAGAGCCAATACCTTCAGACACAACCTAATATCTAGAAGGTATACCTCAAAACATATATGGAAAATTCAAGAAGGTGTGACTCCAAACCCCCAAAAGGAGTCTCCTCCATAACCATGAATATAAATCTTTAAAAGAATATGAAGACAACTAGAAGAGTCAGTCAAATCTAGAAGAAGTTTACACCATTGATTTTGAAGGAGAATTTGTGGCTACTCAAGAAAAAATAGTCAGGCTCAGAAAATAAATATAAAGCTTAAAGAGTGTTTGCAAATCTTTGAAGAGAAGTGTCATACCATTGATGAAACAAAAGTTGTCCTCCTGAGATGTCAAGCAAAGGAAGTGGATAAATTCGAATAAATGTTGTCAAGTCGGCTAAAGGAAAAGGTTGAAGGCTATGAGAAGCTAGAAGTAGAAGTTAATTAAAAACTAAAAGAGCAAAAGAAAAAATTTGAAGAAGTCATCTCCTTGAAAATTCATCTAGAATAAGCTACGAGAACATAAGAAGTGATGAAAAGCCAATTGAAGGAAAAGGAATAAAATTGTAATAAGCTTGAAGAATAAATTTTCATTAAGGAATAAAGTAGACAAGCTCAACAAGAGCTTGAAAATTTCTCAAATGTTGGATGATATTCTCAGTAGTCAAACATCGTTGTACAACAAAACAAGTCTTGGTTATGTGGGTGGGATTTTATACAAAGAAGATGGAAGCCTCAGGTCACTAGAAAATAAGATTGAGGTAAAGCCTAAAAGTCATGCTAATATTCTTCAAATCCCAAACCACAATGGAAGCAAGGGAAGAAATCAAGGAGTTTGGAAGAGCTACCACACCTAGAAGGTATACAAGTAGCAAACAAATAAGAGACAAGGATCAACAAATAATTGAATCTTGTTGAAAGCAGAGCAACTTTAGAAGGGTTGTTTCATCAAGACAATCATTCTTATCCACGTATAAAACTAGATTTCTTGGTCATTGTTTTTCAAGAGTCTTTTTGAAGACTAGGCATGTATTTATGATCCTCCTAGAGTGAATGATAAAGAATATGATGTTTACATATCACAATTACAACAATCTAGGATATTAAGGTGAGATGATATTTCTTAAACAAAGTCTTTCAGTAGAAATCACATGAGAAAATTTTTTTGGCCAACGCGTTTCGAACCAACAAGTGTGGTTCATCATCAGGACCAAATGAAGAGCTAGACCATGGCAAAGGCTTAAATAGAGAGCAATGTAGAGACATAATTCCAAGTAACAACTATATTTGAACAATAATGATTAAATTATAATATTAATTTATAATATATTAAAAACAAATATTATTATATAACAAGTTATATTAAACGGCTAGTTTTTGGTGAAAAATATATTTAAATTAATTTTATTTAAAAACCAAAATTACTAGTTTTGAAAAATATATTTTACCGTGATATTATTAATTTATTAAAACAAATGTTAATAGTAACCGTTATTATTAAACAACAGTATTTTAATAATAAATAATAATCCCAAAGTCAAACTTTAAGGAGGGGAGTCAGAATTATAAAAATGAGTGAAAGACCCTAATCGAGCAGATCATCTTGATAATATAAAATAACTATGGAATAAAATAAATAATTTAAAAATAATTTAATGGAAAATAATAAAATAAAAACAAACATATACAAAGTCAATAATAATAATAATATATATTATATATTATATATATTATATATTATATATATATATCCAAAGAAAAAATAATCAATAAATAAAACGGGGTCAGCAATAAAATATGGGGCTCATGCCCATTAAACAAATAATAAAAATACTAAAAGGAGTTAAAAATGAATAGGATGATAAAATACATAAGAAAACACGAAGGATCAAGAAAATAATCTACTGAAGAATAAATCAACAACAAATACTATAAAAATGATGTCAATACCTACATAGACAATCATCTTTATCCTTAGAAAGGCAAAGCCCCCCAAGAATAACATCAGCAAACCCGAGTTTGATGCTCTCAAATCCTTAAACAAGTTAGGGGTTCTTAGCACGCTTGCTACCCGTGCTGTAAGAATATCTGATGAAAAGAGCTTGGAAAAGGAGAAGGCTCATCTACTAGATGTCTTTGTGAAAAATGGTTACAGTAGACGCCTAGGACAAAAAGCCTTCCTCAAGGCCCATAAAGAGCCTTCAATTCATAAAGATCCTAACGATCGGGTCACAGGGGTTCACCTGCCTTACATCCAGGGAACCACTGACAAGATTGCCAGGATTCTAAAGAAGCATAATGTTCCCGCAACCTTTCGACCTCTTAATACCATCCGTGGCTCCCTTAGGTCTGTGAAAGATCCTATCGATCCGAAAGAAATGAAGGGCGTCTATGTTATTCCATGTTCCTGTGGGACACCATATATTGGTGAGACCGGTCGATCTATTAATCAAAGGATTAGCGAGCATTCAGCAGACTTAAGGCATGGAAGAGCCAATTCCTCAGCCCTTACAGATCATGCCGAGAAGACTAAACATCATGTCTGCATTGAAGAGGCTCGCGTCATTGCAAAGGTTGCGCAGTTTCACCATTGGAAGTTTAGAGAGGCCCTGGAGATTGAAAAAAGGCCTAAAAATCTTAATAGAGATGACGGCTGGAAGATTAGCAGTTGCTGGATCCCATCCCTGTCTTCCTAGCCACCTCATTCCTTCTTCTCTTTGGTTTCTTGGTTCCTTTATCCTCCTTTTTTCGGTGGGTATCTAATTTTAAGTGTCTCTTTTGACCCGTTTCCTAGATAGGGGGGCTTTCCTTATGTTGGGGTTTAGCGTAAGGTTTTTCTGTGCCAGCAATAGGAGCCTTGAGTTTATATAGCATTCTGTTCTTCGTTTTCTTTTCATTATGACAGTAATGAATAGTTTGATTAAAGGTCTAGATTGGTGTTAAAAAATTAACAAGGATCATTTACAATTTTACTCATCCTAATAAAAGGGAAAATACCAAGATAATTAAAAAAATTTACGTATTAAGGAGAATATATATGAATAAGAATTAATAAGATTAAGATATATGAATTAAATAAATAATAATGAGATTCACCATTAAAAAATCTTTAGTAATCAAATAAATAATAATTAGTGATAACATGATTATATAAGGGTAATGGTAAATAAATATATTAATAATAATATTCACATTAACAATGGAAATAAATAATATAGTTAAATGGGTAGATAAGAGAAATATTTACCATTTAATTATATATAATATGGTAAACATTGATATTAGGATTGATATTAAGAATGATAAAAAAAGTTTTAAGGTAAGTACATATGAAAAGATTAAATAAATAGATTAATAGAATAAAATTTACCATCTTATTCTTATAAGTAACCCCCATACTAATAGATTGGTAAACATTAGTAATATATTAGGTATGAATATATTAATAAAGTAATAATTGAATTAAGTTCTGGAATGAAAAATAATAGGTTTATTAACCATGAGTCTTTTAATATTTATTATTGGTATTTAATATATTATTTACCATTTTAGTTTCTCATCCCAATATAAGGGTAAATATTGATATTATTATTAATAATTTTTATGGTAAAGATATATTAAAATAAATAAATATATTTAGGTTCTTGATTTAGAAATAATATTTGATATTTACCTTTCTCAAGATTTAAATTAAATAATGGATTTTATTAATAATCATAATTATAGTAATGGACATATACATAATTATAATAATGAATAAATATATTAATTAAATAAATTTAGGTCCCTCCCCCTGGGCCTAGTCAAACCTAGCTGTTAGAGGTCCCGTTAACCGTTACCTTGTCAATCTAGTTGTTGGAATGGCCTGATGTCCCTATTTATTGCATCGCTCAGATTGGATCTTCAACTTGTCCTGACAATGAACCACACTAGTTGGTTCGAAACGCGTCGACAAATGATTTTTATATGTGATTTTGCCGAAATTTTTTTCTCTAAACAAGATTATGGATCACAGAAGTCTAAATTCCTTAATAAGAATATTGTTGTTCTCAAAGCCAACAAAGGTGGTGTTGTGGTTATTCTTGATAAAGATGATTACTGTCGAAAGATATTGGACCACCTCCATAATAGCGGGAGCTACAGGAAACTCAACAAGGATTCTCTGAAGAAGATTTCCAAAAGTGTGGCTCTTGCTATAAAGGTTAGTAGCTCGGTCAGCTCGTTCAGTCATAAGCTTATTGAAAGTTGCCCTCTTACCCCCAGAATCTATGGTCTGCCAAAGATTCATAAGAAAGGGGTTCCTCTGAGACGCATTGTCAACACGATAGGAGGGCCAACCTATCTTCTTGCTAAATATTTAACCCAGAAGCTTAAGCCCCTTGTTGGCCATACAGAATCCTTCGTCAAGGACTCTGCATCGTTTGTTAATGAGTTAAAGAGTTTCAAGCTTGATCCAGAGGATAAGCTTGTGAGCTTCGATGTGGTCTTTCACCACACTAATATCCATATCAACGAGGCCATTGAAGTCATCAAGCGCATCCCAGATCCTAATACGGCTTATTTAGTTGGTATTTGTCTTACTTCTACTTTCTTTTCATTTGATGGGGAATTCTATGAGCAAACTTGCGATGTCGCCATGGGTTCCCCCCTCTCCCCTGTGGTAGGTAATCTATTCATGGAGGATTTTGAATCTAAGGCCTTAGCCTCTTCTCGTCTTCTGCCTAAGTTGTGGAAGAGGTTTGTGGATGACACTTGTGTCATCTAGTCCCATGGTAAAGAAAAGTTGGAACTGTTTTTACTCCATCTTAACAATCAATTTAGTTCTATATAGTTCACCATGGAATTTGAATATAATGGTAGTCTTCCCTTCCTTGACGTCCTCCTCTCAAGGAATGATAATGGTTCTTTCTCTCATTAGGTATATCGTAAGAAAACTCATACAGAACAATATCTTCATGCTAATTCTCATCATTTCCCAGCTCAAAAGCTTGGTGTTCTCAACACCTTAGCGGCTAGAGCTTTAGGAGTTTCTGATGAGAACCATCTCAAGGAAGAGAAAGCACATCTCCTAAGTGTTTTCTTTAATAATGGGTATAGTAGACATCAATGTACTAAGGCTTTCCTCAGAGCTGAAAAAGGTACTAGTGCTAAGAAAGATAACAAGGATCGATTTTCTGGTGTTCATCTTCCTTTTATCCAAGGGACCACTGACGAGATTGCAAGGATCCTAAGGAAGCATAAGGTGGCTTCAACCTTTCAGCCTTTAAATACCTTCTGGAGCTCCCTTAGATCTGTAAAAGACCCAGTGGACCCCAAGAATATGAAGGGTGTTTACATTATCCCTTGCTCTTGTGGGACTCCCTACATTGGTGAGACTGGTCACTCGATTAATTAAAGGATTCGTGAGCATGCTGCTGACATCAAGCATGGCAGGACCCGCTCCTCTACTTTGGTGGAGCATGCAGATAAATCTAAGCATCACATCTGCATTGAGGAGGCCCAAGTCGTTGCTAAGGTTAGTCATTTCCATCATCATAAATTGAGGGAGGCCCTAGAAATTGACAAAAGACCCAATAATTTGAATAGAGATGATGGTTGGAATATTAGTAGAAGTTGGGTCCCTGTCTTGTCCTCCAAATAATTTTTTAGGTTTTTTTTTTTTTTTTTTTGTAGGTATTGGCATCCTTTTTATAGTATTTTTTGTTGATTTATTCTTCATTAGAGTTTATTTTCTTGATCCTTCGTGTTTTTTTATGTATTTAATCATCCTATTCATTCTTAACTCCTTTTAGTGTTTTTGTTATTTCTTTAATGGGCTTGAGCCCCATATTCTATTGTTGACCCTGTTTTATTTATTGATTATTTTTTCTTTGGATATATATATGTTTCTGTTTTTATTTATTTATTTTTATTTGTTTATTTATTATACTATTTATTTTGACTTGTAATATTTTGTTTTATTTTATGTTTTTTTAATTTATTTTATTTTATTTCTATATTAATTATTTTATTTATCAAAATGATCTTGTCCGATTAGGGTTCTTCACTTCATTTTTAATTTTTGACTCCCTCCTTTAAAAGTTTGACTTTGATCTATTTATTTATTTTAATTAAAAAACCAGCTGTTTAATATTGGCGGTTACTTATTAATATTTGTTTTTAATAAATTAATAAGTATCACAGTTTAAATATTATTTGTTGAATTGAAGCTTCTGTGATCCATATCAATTTAATGAGAATTTTTCGGCGTAAATCACATGAAATTTCATTTGTCGATGCGTTTCGAACCAGCAAGTATGGTTCATCGTCAAGACAAGTTGACGAATCAGATCCAGCCTTGCATATTAAATAGTAAGAGCAGAACATCCAACGGCTATATTTCCTGACAGCTATTCTGACTAACGACTAAATTTGAGTGGGAAACGGTTAGTTGAACAGGATTAAGGGCACGACCTTTATTTTAATAAATAAGTCAATTCCAATGAATATTAAATTGATAGTTAGTTACATATTTATTAAAATAAAGGTTTAAAAGGACTTAAAATAGATAAATTATAAAAATAAATTATTTTTAAATTAATAGTTAGTTTATAAAATTATTAAAAAATATAATTAATTATTATATTTTTATTAAAAGTTAAAGTTTATTTTATAACTCATATTCGAATATATATATTAAAATAAATTATTTATAAAAATAAATTCAATTTAAATTATAGAAATTTTAGGGGTTAGAAAGAATCTTATTATTATTATTATTTTCTTAAGCATGTTATCCTAGATTGATATTAATATATAGAATTATTAATAGAGTTTTGAAAGGAATAATTGCATTGTAACCATTAATATAATAGAATTATCATAATAATATTCAATTAATTTTATTAATAAAGACGAGAACCTATAACCTAAGTAAATAAAATAACCCTGAAGAGCAACTAAGAGGCGACGGCAGGGAACCAATAGCTAAATATTATTTTTCAAAAACTAGCCGTTTAATATAACCGTTACGTATTAATAAATTAATAAACTAGTATCATTATTTAAATATTATTTTCAAGAACTAGTAATATTTGGTTTTAATAAATTAATTTAAATAGTATTTTTCAAAAACTAGTAGTTTAATATAGTCGTTATCTATTATTATAAATTATGAAATAATATCATTATCCTAAATCATTTTTCAAAAATAGTGGTTTAATATAGCCGTTATGTTTTTATAAAATTAATTAACTAATATCATATTTAGATATTATTTTTCAAGAACTAGAATATTTGGTTTTAATTAATTATTCTGAATATTATTTTTCAAGAACTAGTTGTTTAATATTAGTTGTTACCTAATTAATATTTTTAATAAATTAATGAAATAATGTCATTATTTAAATATTTTTTCAAAAACTAGTCGTTCAATATAGTATACTTAATAATATTTGTTTAATATATTAATAAATTAATATTATAATTTAAACGCTATTGTTCAAATATAGCCGTTACTTAGAATTATGTCTTTACATTGTTCTCTATTTAAGCCTTTGCCATGGTCTAGCTCTTCATCTAGTCCTAATGATGAACCACACCTATTGGTTCGAAACGCGTTGGCCAAAAAAAAGTTATGTCATGTGATTTCTACCGAAAGACTTTGTTTAATTCATTATGGACCACAGAAGCTTGAATACATAAATGATATTTCTTACCATTTCTTGTGTGTCTTGACAAAATTGTCTATCCAACACTGTTTAGCCTCTGTAATCCAAGTGTTTTTCTCTTACACTCTCATCCCCTGATATAAGGCACTCTCTTTAATGTAATCAAAACTTGTGGTTTTATTAGTTAAGTCGTGATATCTCTTTCCAATTTGTAAAAGCGTGAAAAGGTTGGAGTCATAGTTTAGTTGGATCCCATGGGCTATTGACAAAAACTAAAGCAGTCGCCAAAATAAAATAAATAATAAATAAATAAAGGTGGTAAAAACCACTTTAGTTAAAATAAAGTGGCCCATAGTTTTTTTTACCACCCATGGATTTTAGAAGAGGAAGATATTATTAAAAGGAGGAGACTCAAGGGAAGAAATGTGAAGATTTATTGGAGAATTGATTAAGGAGTTAAGGTAGATTGTTGAGGGAAGTAGAAACACCCGTTGGTTCCCAGTTTCAATGTTGAGAAATGCACCCTAACTGGTGGCATTGGTTTTAGTGGTTGAAAAACCACCCTAGCCAATTAATGTGTTTTACAGATTGATTCTATAGAAGTCAATTTGGCAGCATAAGGAGGGGACTAAAATTTCAGTGCCAAGAGGATCGACTCAATTGGAAGGAGACTAAGTTCTACATTCATTGAAGATCGACTGTGCATTTCAAATGGTCAAGTTCCTACCCATAATAGGTTGAAATTATTGAATTTTCCAAGAGATTAATCTAGTTGTAGTGCAAGAGTCAAATTGCTAAATTCGAATGTTTATTGTTAAGGGCCAAATTATCAAATTTGAGGGGTCAAATAGCTCTGTGGAGTGGTTGAAATCTGTGTGCATTCAAGGGGCCGATTAGAGGCTGAATTTATTATGGATTTGGAGGTTGAGATGGAAACTCTAGTAGCCGAGTTATTGAGGAAAACATTTTTACACCAATTTATAGGGTTGAACTCATATTCCATTAGAGGCTGATTTGGAGGCTAAAGATGGAAACCCTAACGACTAAGTTATTGGAGGAAAATCATTGGGGGGCGACTCAGAGGGTTGAATTTGTGTTATATTAGAGTTCAATTTGGAGGTTGAGATAGAAACCCTAGTGACCAAGTTATTGGAGGAAAAAGGTGAGGGTTTAGAGGGGTCGAACTACACCTAGAAAAGGGTTTAGATTCTTTATTTACTAAGGACAAATTTTCACTGGGAAAAGGGTGTCAAAATCAATTATTATGGAGGCACGAATTTGTATCAATGTGGAGGGCCAAGTAATCTTCTACAAGCCATCCAAAATTTTCAGTTAGAGAAGCGAGCATTTCTAGGTTCCCTCACAAGTACATTTATGTAAAATTACTCCTGCAAATCCATTAATAAAATTTTTGAAACAACAACAATTATTGTTTTCACAATCACAAATTTTATTTAATTTTGTTGGCAATTTCTACTTTGTGATCTTGTGAAATTTTTATGGTGGCTTAGACTAAAAATTTATAATAGAATTTTCCTAAAGCATATGCCCTAGTATTTAGTGAAAATATTACTAAGGGACATTACATTAGTATTGTGCATTGGAATGAGTAAATTCAATCTTCTAAACAAGGTTCGAGGGGTAACTATGTGGCATTCAAAGGAACGCAAGGGACCAAAATAAGTGCATTCCATCCTAGACCTTATTTCGAACCTTTTGTGAAGTAACTCATGGATTCTAACTCCCCTAATCATGCTCTTGATGCCAACAATTTTCAAGTACTCATTGCATTTGAAAATGTTTTCCATTCTTTACAACCTTTGAGAGTACCTAGTTGGAGTTTTTCTTGGCTAGAATAAAGAGGAAGAGTATGAGGATTTGCATGAAGAAGAACCTTTAATTCATGATTTTGAAGAAACGATTGAGCCGGATGGAAATGAGGATGAGTTACAAGGAAAACATGATAGTAGTGTACATGAAGCATTTCCCTTTGAGGGTGAAATTTTAGTGGTTATAGATCATGGTCAACATGAATTCCATGAGAATAATGCTTCAGAGACCCAAAAGGAAGGTTTCATCAATGAGGAAGAAGGTTAAGATAAATTACAATAATCCATGATCCAACAACCTATTGTTCAACAGGCCTCTATGGAGACACCTAGCTTGGCCTTAGTGGAGTTAGGCCTGTCTAATCTTGAAGACATGACGAAGATACATATAACAGAAAATTAGATGAAGCATGATTGTATTAGACATTATTTAAATACATATGATGTTCTGAGTTATGGAGCAAGACGTCTATTTTCAACATTTATTGAAAATCCTCAATATGAAGATAAAGATTGGAGCACAAACTCAGGGGGGAGCATTCTTCAATAACAATAAAGTGTAATATTCCTAGTGGATATTAATAATGATAAACAAAGCAAATACAACACATTCAACACAATAAAATGCACACACGATCAAATAACCATGAATGCTCCAAAAACATGCCAAAATGGGCCAATTTCATTATATGATAAAGGGAGTACAATATGAAAAGGGAGGAATGTACCTAGGCTTGCTCAAGCCAAGCTACAAGCCCTAGGTGATGAAAAATCAAATGCCAAAATGTTGTAGCATGGCTCTCCTCCATGTTGGACATTGTGGAACTACATTGCTAGCTAGAAGAACTAGAGATTTGACCCACTTCTAGTGCTTAGAAAATTCTACAAAATTAGCCCTGGTTTCCTCTCACCAAACCCGCAAAAACCCATATATGGTTTGGCCTAGTTCTAACCCCTGAAATTACCCCCAATTTCCTCATGCTCCTCCAGTGACTCGGAATTTCAGCCAACCTGAAGAAATCACTACTCTTTCCTCCAAAAATGATGCCAACTGCTATCAAAATTTCCCCTTCGATGTCCCCTCCTAACCCAACACAACTTAGCTCTGAATTCCCCACCCTCTTGGCTCTTACGTGTGGCTCAAGGAAAGCCTTTACACAGGTCCATGCAATCACTGGTAATGGGTGATGAAGCTACAACAAAAGCCCCCCCAGAAATATGCCCAATCAACCCCCAAAACTCCAGCTAATCGGAGTCCAATCCTCTCCCAAAAGGCCCAACAAAAACGTTACCCCACAACTTCCTTTACCTGGGTGTGTGTATTCCCTTTCTATGCCAAGTCCACTAAGAAATACCCATGAATATTCTTGAATAATCACCAGAATAGATCTATAATTGAATGGTGAGATGGAACTCAAAGTCCACAGAAGGTAGGGTGATATTTCCACTTTCAGATCTCGTGTGTTGAACAACACTCTGTTGACTCGGCTGAACAGCTTGAGTAAACAATGGTTTGGTTTTCAAATGAGCAAAAGTCCCAAAATGAGTGCTTCTCCTTCTATTTGTAATTTTGCTGCCCCTTCTTCCCTTGTGGGCTCTACCACATCAAACTCCTTTCTTACTTCTTCTCTCTCCAAATTGAATTCTCCAAGGGGTGTGTATTCCCCTTTAGAGTGGCCCCCACATCCCACTAATGCCACGATTTTCTCCTTTCTCCTATAATGGGGTCCTTTCTTAATAAAAAGTTATTTCTCCTTTGTATTTACCCACTTCTCCTAAGTTGTGAGTTCAAAATGTAATAACCTTAGGCAAAATTGGTGTGGTTTCTTGGTAATTTTAATTAGAGGGGATATCACAGTCCTCCCCTCCCAAATGCTTCTTGTCTCCAAGCAACTGTAATGTCGAGTGTTGAAGAATGTGCTCACCCTCCCAAGTGGCATCCTCATCTAGCAAGTTCTTCCATCACACCAAATACTCCCTGATGGTCTGGTTCCTCAATCTCCTTTCCCTAGTCTCCAAAATGGCCTCTGGATTAATCACCAAATGTCCCTCATCATCTAATGGGGGTAGTTAAGTAGCAGTTGTGACATGTTGTCCCAATACCTTTTTGACGCATGATACATGAAAGACATTATGGACGTTTCTTCCGGGTGGAAGATTCAACTCGTAAGCCACGTCTCCAGTCTGCCTGATCACCTTGTAAGGCCCATAAAAGTGTGGTTGTATCTTTTTCAGCCCTCTTCTACTTCAACATTGCCTATCTATATGGTTGGAGGAGTAAAAAGACAAAGTCTCCCACCTAAAAGGGCCTCTCAACCTTGTGCCTATCTGCATATATTTTCTACTAATTTTGGGCACTCTGCAAGTTTTTTTTTAGAGCCTTAAGGATGTCTCTGCTCTCCTAAATCCAGTTTCTGGCCCTTGGGGCCTTTCTCTATCCAAAAACAAGGTCAGCAAAATATAAAGAATCATACCCATATAAAGCAAGGAAAGGTGACAATGATGGACATGTAGTAGGTGGTATTGTAGCAATACTCCCCCAAGTGTAACCACCTCATCCAATCTCATTGCTACCCTGTCACGTAATTTCACAAGTAACCCTCCAACCATTTGTTGGCTATCTTGGTATGCCCGTACGTCTGAGGGTGGTAACTAGTACTAGGAGTGAGCTCAATGCCCACCAATCTGAAAAGATCCTGCCAAAACGCTCCCATGAAACAACTGTCCCTATCACTAACTATAGTCCTGGGAAGACCATGCAAACGGAAGGCCTCTCTGAAGAATAGCTCTGCAACTTGCGAAGCAAAGTACAGGGTGGGGATAGCGAAGAAATGTACATACTTCATTAACATGTCCACCACCACATATATGCAGTCACAACCCTGCACCATGGGAAGTCCTATGATAAAATCCATAGAGATGCTCTCCCATTTCCCCTCCAGAATGGGAAGTGACTATAGTAACACAACTAGATGGGTCAACTCCCCCTTGTTCCTCTGACAGGCCTCACACTCCTGTACATGCCTCAACACGTACCCCTTAAGTCCCTTCCCCATGAAACGCTCCCTAGCCATCATGTAATTCTTCAGGAACCCCTGATGTCCCGACAAAGGTGAATCATGAGCTGCCTAGATAATCCTCTCCCTCAGTTAGGAACCTGGTACCAAAAATAGGCGCCCCTTGTAGTAAATGACATCTTCCATCACCTGGTAGCACTCATCCCCATCAGTACCCTCCAAAATCTCACACGCCCGTTGATCCTAGGAGTACTCCACCAAAATATGTGCTTTCCAATCATGGTAGATGCTCATGAGTGAAAGTGTCACGAGCCTCCTAGATAGTGCATCTTCCACCACATTATGCTTTCTCTTGACATACTCTATGTCAAAATCGTAGGCCTAGATCCTGCTGACCCACTTCTGTTTTCTATCATTGAGGTCCTTCTAACCTAGAAAAAAGGTGAAGACTATTGTGATTATTCTTCACTCTAAACCTGTTGACCACTAAGTACTATAGGAATTTTGCCAATGGATGCATAATGGCCAACATCTCCTTGTCATAAATCGAGTATAGTCTCTCATGTGGAAGGAGATTCTAGCTCTCAAGAGAAATGGGATGACCACCCTGTGACAGTATTGCGCCCATGCCTTCACCCGATGCATCGCACTCCAAGGTGAACGACAGAGTAAAATCAAGGAGTCTCAATACCAAGCAACTTCTCATCACCTCCTTATGGTTCTCAAATGTTGCATGTGCCCTGTCTTTCCATGTGAATGCCCCTTCTTAGTCAAAGAGGTGAGGGGAGATGCCAACAGTGAGAAGCCCTTCACGTTCTTCCTGTAATAAGTGCATATGCCCACAAAACCCCTCAACTCCGTCACATTATGGGGCACCAACCAATCTCGTATGGCTCTAATATTCTCATCATGCACCCTCACACCATCCTCTCCAATGATATGCCCCAAATAGAGCATCTTTGTCAATCCAAATTCACACTTGGACAGTTTGGCATAGAACTGTTGCTCCTCCAAAATATGTAACATGACCTCCAAGTGTTGTAGGTGTTCCTTCCAAGTTCTGCTATAAATCAGAATGTTTTCAAAGAATACCAACACAAATCTCCGGAGCTGCTGATGGAGCACGTGGTCCAAGAAAGAATGGAAGGTGGTAGGTGTGTTTCTCATCCCAAAGGAAATAACCAAAAACTCAAAATTCCCTTAATAGTAGTGAAAAGTTGTCTTGGGGATATCCTGCTCACGCACCCTGATCTGGTGATACCCTGAATGCAATTCTATCTTAGAGAAGTACTTGGCTCCTCTAAGCTTATCCATCAACTCATCAATCTGGGGAATGGGGTACCATTTCTTCGGGCTCTTCTTATTGAGGGCTCGGTAATCAGTGCTCATCCTTAGCATGCCATATTTCTTCTTCACCAAGATAACTGATTAAGCGAAAGGGCTAGAACTTGGCATGATATGCCCCAATGCCAACAACTCTAGAATGGCTCGCGTGATCTTGTTCTAGTAGGCCTTGGGATGTTTTTAAGGGGTTTTAATGACCACCTGCACCCCTGGCTCTAGCTCAATGGCGTCACAGGACACGTCCCTCAGGGTCTTGTGTCCCGTATTTTACATGTCAGACACAAAACATGTCAAAAACGTTTTTCTTCGTGTCCTCCAATTGAGACATGTGCTTTGGACGTGGAAAAAATGTGCCCTAATGTTTTTGGCTCTTAGGACATGTGTCCCATGAAAAGTGACCTTTAAAACCTACAACATGGTTTATTTTTAGGGTTTTTCTGTCATTGTTCATTGCCGAAGTCGAGTTTGCTCACTGCGGAAATCAAATTTGTTGTGCAATGTGAGGAATTCCATCATATTCAAGTGAAATGCTCACAACTTCACATTGAAAGCACAATTCACAACTTCACATCGACCTGGACCTGGAGATGTAGGAGATGGGCATTTGCATGCTTTGTTGAGAGTTTGGAGCACTTAAAGTTCCTGTAAATTGTGTTATAGCCTATGGAAGTTAACTTTATTATACACCAGTGACCACATTTTATGACCAATGACCACGTATAGATCGTTTGTTGAAATAAAAAGCCCACCTCCCTATCATCTCCTCACTGCTTACTACACCTTCAGGGTCTAAAGGGAGGGAAAGCTCAATTAATGCTCTGGTCAACAGTGAAGTTTGAACACATAAATTTATAATTTATAAACTACCTTATGTGAAGTTTGAACATGATTGAACATGTTTTAAGTTAATAACATAAGTTATAACATGAACATTGAACATTGAATTGTGACCATCATTGATGTAATAAATTAATAAACTAACTTTGTAAATTACTAAATAGTAAATAGTGTATACTGAATACCAAATAAATATCACCATGAGTCATACCTATATGGATCAAGCACGAGCCAGAAACAGGGCATGAGGGACACATTTTATATATATATAATGTGTCCCTCATGCCCTGTTTCCGGGGTCATTGTGTCTCATCTCAAATACTCATTTTTACGTGTCCTATGTGTCTCGTGTCCTCCTTCCATGTGACTTTGCTCAATGGTGTGCTCAAATCCTTTGTCAGGTGGTCATCCTGGTGGGATGTCTCCAAACACTATTAGGTACTTATCTAAGATAGCCTGAATATCCAGGTGAGGTGGCTTGGACTGACCCCCAACCTCATAAATCCTCAACTCCACTACCCACTTGAAGTCCCCATGTCTCAAACAGGCCTCCATCTGATGTGCCGAAATTGTCTCAGGTGGGTATGAGTGAATGCCCCTCAAGGCCACCAACTTCCCATCTAGCCCCATGAACTCCATCTCCAACTTCCACCAATCATTAGTCACTCACCCTAGAGACTAGAGCCATTGGAAACCGATCACCACATTGGTGTCTAGTACATCCACCATGAAGAAATTATCATTCACTGAGTAGTTCTCCATGGTCACTATCAAAGCAGGGACATATCAGGTACACTTCATGGTCCTATCCCTCCGCACAAGTACTGAAAAACCCTCAAAATCCTTTGTAGTAATGAAACTGAACCATATGTGCATCAATGAAGTTATGGGTGGCCCCACTATCTACCAAAACTGAGACACACTTCCCCTGTATTGTGCCTCAGATCCTCAGTGTCAAAAATTTGGGCACCCCACGCAATGAAGCAAGCACTCTCCCAACTGGTGCGAAAGATGCTCCCCCAGGTGGTGGTGGTGGTGGAGGTGTTTCCCTCACTGCATGAGTATTGTAGTCACCCCCATCAACCTCCAACTCCACATCATCCTCCTAGTCACTATCAAAGAAGACCTCAATGTAATGGGCCTTACCAGTCATGTATCTATGACCTGGTACCCAAGGTTCCTGACAAGTGAAACATATTTTCCTCTGTCTAAGGTCTCTCCTGGTCTCCTTATCCAACTTCCATGCCCCTGGTTATCTCTTGGTGGTGGATCCCTGGTGTCACGACCCCTACGAGGGAAAGGAGCTCATGGTGGGATCGGTGCCCTGGTCTTCAAGATTGCATCCTGCAAATCTCGGGTACAAGTCATGACCTCTAGTAGTGTGACTGGTCTGCAAGATATCACCAATTCACGTAAAGGCTCAAGTAACCCCTCAAAAAAAGTGTAAACCCTCCTAGCCTCTGGAAAATCTGACACCATCATGGATACGCCCAAAAACTTTGATATGTACTACTTAGGGTTCTTGGTATGTTTGAGTTGCGTGAGCTCTTTAAAGTGGGCCTCTACGTTCTTTCGGTCAAAACGCTCTATCACCCTCCGTTTGAAGTCCTCATAAGAGGTTACATGTCCATGCCCAAGCGTAGTCAGCCCATGAAACCAACAATCGTGGGCTTCAACCTCCAAGTGTAAAATATTCAACCTCTACCACTGTCATCGTTGAGCTGGAAATTTGTGTCCAACTTCTCCACCCAAGCCCTAGTCGTGCATTTGGAAGACCCATCGAATGTGGGAAGGTACATCCTTCTGATAGTGTGTTGTAGCTCAGTGTTCTACATGCTGAAACCCCCTGTGCCCCTGCCCTTCTCATTCTGCTTGAGCTAGAAGAAATATTTGAAGGAGAAGGTAGCTTCAAAATCATCTCCCATAGACTTCCATTCCCGGAAATACTCTCCCATAGGCATCTCATCTTGCCCAATCTGCTCATTAGGTACTGAGGGTAAAAATGTGGGTAGAGTAGTCCTGGTTGGCCCACTGAAAGCTTGTGGGTGAGTCATTGGTGAATGGTGGTCATACTGGTGGGAAGCCCCTGAAGTTTCCCCAATTAGAAATTCCTTATGCAAGCTCGTGTCCCGATTCTGCTGCTTGAGTTCATCCAACATCTCCTTCTACCCTCTGGCCAAATAATTCAGGGCCTTTAGGAGGCTGTCAAATGTTGTCTCCTCTTTACTCCTTGGCTACCCCATATTTACCTCCTCCCCTACTGGTTTTGGTGCCTCTATATCAGGTGTGATTTCCAACTCTCTTTCCCTACTCTAGTATCTTTGCCTCTGGTAAGTCATGTTTTATCTGTCCTCCAAGGTCATAGAAAGATATCATGGCTGAGCCAAGATCTGAGCTCTGATACCATTGTAATATTCCTAGTGGATATTAACAGTGATAAACAAAGCAAATACAACACATTAAACACAATAAATTGCACACACGATCAAATAACCAGAAATGATCTAGAAACACGCCAAAATGGGCCAATTTCATTATATAATAGAGGGAGTAAAATATGAAATGGGACAAATGAACCTGGGCTTACTCATGGAAATCTACAAGCCCCAGGTGATGAAAAATCAACTGCCCAAAGGGTGTAGCATGGCTCTCCTCTAAGAAGTCTACGTAGACCCTTGTGGAACTACAGTGCTCGCTGGAATAACTAGAGATTTGAACCACTTCTAGTGCTCATAAATTCTGCAAAATTAGCCTTGGTCTCCTCTTACCAAACCCACAAAAACCCAAAAAGGGTTTGGCCTAGTTCTAACCCTTGAAATTACCCCCAATTTCCCTGTGCTCCTCCAATGACTAGGAATTTCCGCCCACCTGAAGAAATCATTGTTCTGCCTGTTAGCGCTTGGAATTCACCTAAGCTGAGATAGACAAACTCTCAAGGCTACATCAAACCATTTCACCTCGTAGCTAGCCCTACGAGGTATGAGAAGGCTCTCTCGGGTCAGATTCGGTAGATATTTCAATATGATAAGCTGACCAATTAGAAATAAAGATTTTAGGCTAGTAAATTGATAAGGGGGGTTGATTTAAATATTTTTGGTTTTTTGGTGGCAATTGGAGGAGTGCAATTCAGGGTGCGGGGATTGAGCACAGTTTTTGCAGGGGGATCTTTGGGGCAAGGTAGGAGTGAGCGCTGATGCCTTAATCTGAGATGAATGATCAGGGATGATAGAGAAGGAGCTAAAGAGGGCAAACAACCATTTGAATCCTCTCTAGACAGTAGAAAACATAAATTTTGAACAAACTAAAAAGCTGAGCATGTCAAAGCATGAATTCAAACTTTACCACTTCATCTGTCCAAATAGAAGCAAAAGAGAGATGTGGAATACATAAACAGAATTACAAGAACATGTAGAGAACACACCATCAACACAACAATCCACAAGAATCCACAATGATGTCTGCAAAACCCTGGCCTTCCTTTTCTTTAAATTGCAGAGATAGATGTACAATATACAATAAAGCTTTCTCCCACAAGAGTCCAACCATGAAAATGAGAAAGAGAGAGCATAATATAGACCATCTAACTCCTTTCCCCACCTCTAGGGGTTGAGCTCAGCTGCTTCCTAGGAGCAGTTTGAACTAATTCTAAATTAAGCACTAGATAATAGGCAGTCCAACAACTTGCCTCTATTACTTAGCTAACTGATTCATGCATTAATTATTCACTTTTTACATCAAGGAAGCTTCTAGAAGGGTAAAGAGAGATAAAATCTATCAAAGTGCCATGAAAATATTACATTTACCCATCATCTACAAGTAAAAATGGTCAACCATAGTCAAAACAGTGTTTTTTTGACAAAAAAAGGTCAATTCTGGCAAAGCTGGCTCTCACTACTGCGCCCCCTGGCTCTCACTGCCGCGCCCCCTTTGCAGCAACTTTCGAGTGGGTTCCACTGGTCCAAATCAGGTGCAAGATGGCTCATTGGAAAGCTTGGTCTGTCTACTTTCCATCCCAAGTGGAATTTCTGAATTTGGAGTTGTTTTTCCCCCTCAAAAACTATTTCTCCCAAGGTCACTTTCTGCAACTCAAAAAGTGGGCAGAAAGTCATTTTTTTGATGTAATTTGAGCTTTTGGAGGCTCAAATCTCAAAATCAGGCTTCTCCCAAGTATTGGTAATTTTTCTCTTTGCATGCCCTTTTCAAAAATGCCAAGTTTTCAAAATTCCGAGCAGTCCTCCAAAATGGTCTCACCGGGGTGAGACCATTCCACGGGAAAAACCTGTAAATTGCACAAAAAATTCACAAATGACAAAATTTTCTCCAAATTTCTTGAAATTTGGGCTGGGAGTTCCCAATCAAGTACCATGCTCAGTAAAAGAGGCTTTGGCCAAAATATGGAGTGGATTGGACGTTTTCCTTTTTTTTTGTGCTTTGGCCAACCGTCCTTGGAGCATTTTCATTTTGGCCTTGCAAACATGCATCCTCGCCCAATAGTGATTTTTCATGTTTCTCAATAGCTTCTTCTCTTGGTTGGCCTTAGCCAACAGCCTCTCCAAATGTGCATTGACCTGGATGAGCATGGATTCTCGCTCAACAGGCAATGGATCACCGGGCCTCCTTCGATTTAGGACTCGGTCACTACGAATCCTCCACAACTCATCAAGCACCTTTTCCTCCTCTAGCATTTGCATTTCATTTATAAAATAATATGAGAAAAAGGGATGAACCTATAAGTGTGAGTGAAAGGGAAAGGAGGGAAACAAACCAAAGGGAAAGATAGCTTGAAACCACACAAAGCCTAGCACAGTTTGCTCATTAACATTGCAGCCACCTAATGTCCTTTCACTTGCATGATTTGAGGTTAAAATCATAGCATGAGGGCTTACATCCATCACCAACCTCCAAAACAATATGTAAAGAGCCTTCCTTGAACAAATTTGATGACTTGGAGGAAGATTGGGCAATTGTTTTGAAGTTTGCCGCAAGACAGCTCAACGGGTCTCGCAGGCTGCTCAAAAGGTCTCGCACCGCCCAACGGGTCTCGCCAGTTATATTTTTGCACTGTGGAGGGGTGCTCAAAAGGTCTCGCACCGCCCAACGGGTCTCGCAGGCCTCTCAAAAGGTCTCGCACATTGGCAGTTCTGTTTGAAGGCCTTGCCGGTGTCAGAATTGAGTAAAAGTGGGCTCGTTGGAAAGGTCTTTGAGTCTAGTTATCATTTTACCCATCAAGAAAATCATTTGGCCAACCAAGCTAGGAGAAAACTTGATTTTCCCAAGGTCACTTCAGAGGTGTCTTTGATTCTCCTGAGGCAATGGTATTCCTAACATTTCTCTCATACCATGACACCTGTGTAAAAACTGAAAGAGGTTGTTCTTCTTTGGCATGTTATGGACAAAAAACTCTCTCAATTTTCCAAAATTCATTTTTGACTGCTCCGAAATATCATTTGAGTGAAACTTGTCCCGATGTGTGGAACAAGGAATTCTGTCGAAATGAAGCGAAATGAAGGGAACAGGGGGCTTCTAAATTCTTGGGGAAATTTTTGGGAGTGGGGAGGGATGTTGGGGAGTAGGGGAAAGTGGAATCTCAGAGATTGAGTGAGGGGAAAGGGTCCAAAAGGGTAAAACACAGGCCCAACCTAGAAAATTGCCAGGTTGTAGCTAGAAACTAGGGTTTGTGGAAAAATGAGGAATTTGGCGGATCTAAGGGATGGGAAGTGTTTGATAAGGTACTTTAATGATAGGGGAAGGTTTATGAACATCTGGATACAATTTTTGCTGATGATTTGACCGTCCAAGAGAAATTGGCTTCAAAACCCTAGGAGAGGGAAATGAACTTGCCAAGGCACAACTGAAGCATGAACAAGATGTAAAATAACTCATTAGACACTGACATGATAATGAAAACCCTATGAATGATGATAGACTGAGCTGAATAGTGACATAGATTGGCATTTGGGCAACTTTAGAAGGATTTAAAGCAAACCCTAGACCTAATGCCTAGTGACCAAATTTTGCTTGTAAACTCTTTGAAATGACAAAATTTGACCTTAACACTCAGAAACCACTTTGTAAGAGCATATTTGACCATTGGAGGAAGGCTGGAAAGACTGACACTAACAGGCCGCATCTCGACACTTCTCATCAAGATGTTCCAAATGAACGAGGCATTCTGCAATACTAGAAGTATTGAGAATAATTTCAACAAATAATTTAAGGGAAGAAATTTCACATTCCACAAGATAAATTGATTCTAACCCATAAATTAGTTGAAAAGGAGTTAAACCTGTAGCAGTCTTGACCGACATCGAGTATGCCCAAAGCGTTGGATATAACATAGTGTGCTAATTAGATCAATATTTGTTAATCATCCTTTGCTGGATGATTTTTAGGGATTTATTCATAGCTTAAACTTGCCCATTGGCTTGAGGATAATAAGGAGATGAATGCTCTTGCCAAAAACCCAACTTAAGAGCCAATTCAGACATCATCTGGTTCTGGAAATGACTTCCATGGTCAGTGACAATCTAATTTGGAATACCAAATCAAGAAATGTCTTGGTTGAAGAGAAACATGGTTGTTATTTCACCATCATTCTAGAAAGTGGACATAGCCTCGACCCACTTGGTAAAGTAGTCGACAGCTACAATAATATACTTATGATTTCCCGTCGAAGCTGGATTGCAAGTTGTAAAATCAATACCCCACTTCGTGAATGGACTGACGGTAATCACAGGAAAGAGCGGAGTTGGACGCGCATGCATTTTTCGAGTATAAACTTGACAAGGGTGGCATCTCTTGATCACTTCAACACAAACCTTGAAGATCGAGGGCCAAAAGTAGGTTGCGCGCAATTTTTTTTGGATTGCTGGAAGCCCAGATAGATGACCACCACAAGCTCCATTGTGGCAATCATTTAACATAGACTCAGCGTCTTCTAAGGTTAAACAATGTCTAAGGATTGAATCAACCCAATGACGATATAAAGTGTCACCTATAATAATATAGCTTTTAGCCAAGTGACGTAACTTTCTACGTTCATCCTTCGAAAAAGTGAGAGGAAACTTTGAAGTCTGGAGATATATAATGATATCTCCATGCCAAGGATCTTGCAAGTAAATAAGGAAAAGATGTTCATCAGGAAAGTATTCCTCATAAACTATTTCTTCCTCACAAGGGAACTCTGAGATCAATTATACAAATACTAACGATTTCTTAGACTTGGATGACATGAATTCGAGATCAAACTCTTGTAAAATGAAAATCCATCTATTGTATTTTCCCCCAATCACTCGCCTACTAAGAAAAAATTGAAATGGATTTATAGCTGCTAAGACGAAATTTTTTCTAAGCATAACATAATGTCTAAGTCGGTGGACAACATGGACAACTGCCAAAGCTAATTTCTCAATAGGACAATATTGTAGTTCAGGGCCCACTAAGCCTCGGTTCAGATAATAGATTACGTTCTCAGTGAAATCATCATCTTCTTGAACTAGAACCATACCAATAGTTGATTTTGCTGTAGCGAGATATAAAAAGAAGTCTATGCTATAATCAGGTGGACTCAATAAAGGAGAAGAGGTTAATTCTTTGTCAAAGCATCAAATAAGTGTCGTGAAAAATCATCCCATAGAAATGAGACCACTTTCTTGAGAAGTCTCATAAATCCCTTAGTAATCTCAACATAGTTAGCGATAAATCTCCTTAAGAAATTGGATTTTCCTTGAAGACTCTAAAGTTGATGAATAGTGGACATGGGAGGCAACTGAAGTATTGCCTCAACCTTGAAGGGATCTAAACGAATCTTGTCTGTAGAAATGATGAATCCAAACAACTAACTGAACATGATGGTGAAAACACACTTATTCGGATTCAACCGGATTTTGTAGAAATTGCATCGTTCAGAAACTAGTCGAAGATGCTTGGGACGATCAATCTCTTTCAAGAACGAGCAGCAAATCATCCAAGTAGGCTTCGATAATATCTTTGATATTATGGAAAGAATATGACATTTCCCGTTGAAATATAGCTCCAAAATTGTTAAGGCCAAAAGGCATCTTCTTATATGCAAATGTACCCCAGGGGAAAATAAAAGCTGTCTTATGTTGATCTTTGGGATGAATAGTGATTTGATTATAATCAAAAAATCCATCCATAAAAGAGAAAATTTCATTACTTGCACACTCATCAATAATCTGATCAGTAAATGGTGTGGGGTAACTATCTTTAAGACAAGCCTTATTCAAGTCCCTAAAGTCAATGCACACACAGATTGTTCCTTGATTCTTATCAACCAGGACTAGATTTGAGACCCAGTCAGTTAAAGGAATCGGGTATATAAAACCCACCTTAAGCAGCTTTTGAACCTCCACTTTGGTAGCTGCTTCTTTCCTAGGGTTTATCGATTAAAGCTTCTGGCGAATAGGTTTTGAAATTTCATATGTATTGATCTCATGCTGGACTATAGATGGATCTATCCTAGGCATTTCCTCATAAGACCAAGAAAACATGTCTCGAAAATCCATAAAGAGATTGGTATAAATTCGAATTTCTTCAGGGGAACAATCAGCTCCAATGAAGACATTCTCAATAACATTGGGATTCCTAGAGATATTCACTGGAACAATTTTTGAAATGATAGACATGTTACCTTCATCCAAAACTTGCGTTGAAGCCAAAGGATTTAAAATTGTGTGAACTTCACCAGTAGATGACGGAATCGACAAGCTTGATTCTACTTCTCGCAAATCAGGGAGGAAATATGACCGATGATGCAAATCATCCCATGGCCTCTCAATACCCGTCATTTCTTCTAGAATTGCTTCTTCGGATGGAAAAATAGTATCTAGGCAATCCATAGCAGAAGTTGAATCTAAAGCCCAGGCCGGAGCCACATCCCCATCTAGATCCTCTAGTGAAAGAGGAGTAAGATCGAAGTCTGCAGTGTTAACTATAGATTGATAATCAATTTCAGCTGTAGACATAGGAAATGCCATTCCACCCACTTGCCCCTCATCTAATGTGGTGGTAGAAGAGGGTAAGGGCCAAGGATCAAAAAAATAATGAGTTCTAAAGAACTCTCTTAGAGAAGGTGCATTGGAAGATGAAATAGCATTATTCGAGCAAGAGGAGTAGGAGAATTAAAGGTACCCATTAAGGAATAATACATCTCAAATCCTATATTCTCAATAGGCTGCTTAGGATTGTTCACTAAGGGAACAATAGCTTCATAATATGCATTATATTCACCCGGAGAATAATCCATCTGATTAACCGTTACAATTCTCCCTTCATGAGGAAAATAGAGAATGTGGAATAAGGATGATACAATAGTATCCATATTGTAAACCCAATTTCTTCCCAAAAGGAGATTATAATCCAAATTTGTATCAACTATTTCTACTTTGATATTTACAACATTTCCCCCAACATAGATGGGAAAGGATGGAATAATGCCATGCGGCCTATGAGAATGACCATCAAATGTTAGGTGACAGAACAACCTGAGGTGATCCAATAGCCTTCCAACATGATATAGACATTATGCATGTGGAAGCTCCCTCATCAACTACGGTTTGAAAGATATTGGTCTTTTGGTTTGTATACTTTATTTGAAAAGCCATATCATGTGGGAGTCTCTTCTTGATATTTCACATGTTGAATGTAAGGATAAACAAGTTCTTTGGATCTACCACTCTGATCGTAGTGAGCAGTGCACTCCTTTGTGTTTGGCACAGCTAAAGTACCTCTAATGCTGACATGGCACAAGGACTCTGAGCCAAATCTTCCACAATGGAGTAGTTTTGAGCCACCTTGGCATTGGGGTTGATTAATGTATAAAATATTTTTCAGAAGAAGTCACATTGAAGATTTTGGTTGACGTGTTTCGAACCAATAAGTGGGGTTGATTGTTGAACACTTTGTGGATCCTTTCGGCATCCGAGGTATAGGCTCAACTACAGGCCTCTCGATATGGAGTGGCTCTGAAACATCAAGAGTAATCTTGGCCTTAGATGATTCTGGTTCACCATAATCATGTGACCATGTAGAAACATCAAAATATGAACTCATCATATAAACATTTGATGGATTTTCCCCTTCCTTGTTGCCCCAAGTGAGGGTACCATTACTAGCATTTGTGCTAGCTAAGAATTGCTGCCCTTGGGGAAAAGGGGTAGTTAACACAACTTGGGAGCTAGAAGACCCTTGCTAAACCAACAAGCATTGAGCGTCCTAAATATTTAGTCAAAGATGAGTCAAATGGTCACCATTGCTTAACTTCCATGGAAACCTCACTTTCTTCTTGGACACTTTTTTACCCTCCCCAACATCACTATCGGGATTATTTACATTACCCTTCCCATCCCGATTCTTCTTCTTACCACATCTTTCTTCTTCCGATGATATTGTTGATTTCCTTTAGGGTTAGAAGTTTGAACGACGTTGATAGACGAAGTTTGAGAAGGCATGGCCACTGATGGCGATGCCTAAATAGAAGAAGCAGTTTTTAAATACAACTACTGCAATTGGTTTAGCAGGTTATATGTGCTATTATCAATAGATCTGACTACCCTGTCAGAATGGGGACCTGGCTTCGGCTTGGAAAGATCAACCTTAGATCTAGGAGCATCAAGAATTTTTTTTTCTCAAAAAATTCCAGATTGAGAATATATGATTTCTAGCTGCTGGGCTCTAAAAATAGCTTGTTCTTCAGTGAATATACCGGAGAGTGATACATCCTTAGAAGTTTCAAGCTACAAATATTTGAGAAACCATTTAAGAAGGAACTTGGAGAATATCATCTTTAATGAGCCTCTTCCTTCTCCTCCATTCTTGGATGTGATCAGAAATGTGGGTTTCCTGGTCTTGGTGGAAATTAGCTAAGAGCTCAGTTCCAGAATCATAACGAATTGGCAACTGAAAATGGTTTAAAAATATGGTGGCCAAGTCACCAAACAAAGTAGAGGTTCCCCCTGGAAGCTTAATATACCATTTATCCACATTCCCAGTTAGGGTGCATTGAAATAGTCTCAACCTGATTGAATCATCAATTAGGGAGTTCGACGAACACCCTAAATCGAAAGTGGTGATATGGTCGGACGGATCTTCACTAGTCTTCCCTTCGAATTTGGGTATGTCCGATGGAAGTTTGGTTGGGAACGGAGGTAAAATAGGGTTGTATCAGATAGGATCAATAGTCAGCTTTGATAGATATGTAAAGTTTAAAGTTGCCAAGAAAGGTAAGCATGGATGACCTTGAGGATTCCACCCACTCTGGGTAGAATTCCCAATGTTCTGAAAAGAATATATTGGATTTGTGAAGGCACCAGGTTGCTTGAGGTGATTTGTAGAAGTGCCCGAACCATAAGGAAAACCTTATGGCCCAAAAAAATTTGAAGTTTGTCCAACTCTTTCCGAAAAATTTCCATATCCAGTGAAACTACCCCTAGTGAGGTATTAAATGTAGCAGAGATCCCTTGGTAAGGGTTCCATGCATTAGCAAAGGGAGAAAAAATCTGAAATGAACTCACGAAGGAGTACGAAATGTTCCCTTGTTGGCCGAAAAAGAACTGATTCTTGACTCTCAAGCTGCTAACAACTGGATTAGTCCATCCTTGGAAAGTCTTATAACCTTGACCTTTAAAGGGAAAAGGTATTGATCCTAGAGACAAGATAGAATGTGGTATATGACCACTCCCAAAAGTGAAACCCTAAAAAGAAGCTGACCCACTTGCCATGGAAGTCATATACATGGAAGCAGCGGATAGAAAAGTTAAGGGAACCGAAGGAATTTCACTAGAAGGCATTCAAAAGGGGAAAGAACTAGTGTTGGAGGCAAAAGCTTGGGTGCCCCCACTCGAAGATGGAATGGAGGTAGATCCAAAGGTTGTAGTGCTAGGAGTGATTGAAGGTATGGAACTTTTACCTCCTCCTTGTACTGAGAAAGGAGTATGCACACTAGTAGCACTCATAGTTGAAGCCATGCTCCCAGTAGTGGCCATTAAAGGAAAAGACCAATATAGACCAGGGATCAAAGGCTTGTGGGACAGGGTCCCAACATATAATAGAACATCTGGATAATTGGGAGGGAGAGGAGAAGGAGTCACAATATACTCAGAGAGTTCTTTAACCTCTATAATGTCTTCCGATTGGAAGAGGACTCTAGAAAGGACTAGAGTGTTCTTGTCCAAATCTTGACATACACTAGGTCTATTCTATGAAACAATAGCTTGAACTTGAGGATCAGTCTTTGTTACATCAACTGCCATTGATTGGAAATCACCGGCATAATTTCTCCTACTCCTTCTGGAAGAAGGCTCTACACTCGTAGGTGAATGCCCACGAAGCCTCCTAGACTGATGAACTGGTCGATCAACCACTTTTAATTATTTAAGAGAACTAATTAAAGACTCAAAATATTTATAGAGTTATGGAAAACTAGGATCAAAGAGAACTCTCTAACAAAGTCCCTAGAATATATAGTCAATCAAGCAACTTCCAAGTATTTTCGTTCCAGGTGATGAGGACTAGACACCAAAATACAAGAAAGTGAAATAAAGGACCTTCCAAAGATAGTTTGGGATAATGACAGCCCAAGCCTACCAAAGAAGGTGACATAAATAGTTACGCTGACCCCCAAACAAAAGCCTTTATTAGTGCAAGTACCCAATCTTCACAAGGGAACCCTCCATAAGTACAAATGAACATGATGCAACGTCTGCCTTAGGTGTCATGAGATTCCCCTCCACAACGACCGTTGTAGTCCCTACGAATAGCAACTATGGAAACCAGTTCATATCAAAATATGGGCCAAATAGTCTCAGGGTAGGATCCAACATGTAGGAGAGGGGGTATCTCTCTTTACTTGTCTTCACTCTCCCTCGTGCTTGACTCCCAGTAGAAAGGAAATTTCCTAGCCTTTCTAATGACACTAGATTTCACTCATCATTCAACATCTATGTTTAACAATTTGAGTGGCCTTGGAGAGTTAACACTCCACTCACCTATTCCAAGGCCCAAAAGAGCTAGACTTTTTGATGTAATTAATGACAAATCAAAAAATATTCTCCTTATTTTTAATTAAGCGCTTGATTTTAAAAGGTTGTTCTTTAGGTCATGGGTAAAATGAGAGTGCAACTTTTGGTGTTTTGACACAAAATAAATCATTAGAAACTTAGAAAAATGAAAATGAAGCTATTTTTCTTCAATGAAAAGAGATGTCTATAATGTTCTATGAATGAACTTGTAAAAGCAATTTTTTTCCTTTTCAGAAAACACGCTCCACACACTCAAAATCTAACAAAAAGACTAAATGCCTGTGTGCAAACTAACTTAATGCAAACTATAATGATGGTGCAATATTCTATGGAAGTTCATACAATAAGAAAATTTGTTCCTTCACAAGATCAATAGTCCAACTTGACTACAAGGAGGGCACAAATTCAATGACAAATTCCCTCAAAACCAAGCAAAACCAATCGAAAGAAGTTCACAATTGCTAAAACATAATGAAGAAACCAAAAAAAAAACTGAAAAGAAAAAGAAAGGCAAGAACGATGTTTTTTTTCTTTTTCTTTTTTAAAGAACCCAAATAATTTTTTGAGAACACAAAGACTACTAAAATTCCAAGACCAAAAACAAGTATAAAGAGTCCCAAAATTTGCAAATTATGTGCATCATTAATATAATAAAACTTGAAATGACAAAGGACGATAGACTTGCATAGATTGATTTGGGAAGCAGTATAAAGGACATCAACAAACCAAAAGAATGTCAAGAAAGACTTTCAAGATTGCCAAAGAGGCCCTAAAAAATTATGAAAAACAAAATAGGTCAACCAAAAAAGGAAAGGAAAGAAAATCAATCCAAAAGTTGGGTTATAAACAAAACTGCAACCAATTTCTTGTTCTATAAAGTCAGAACAACCAAGAAATTCTACAAGAAGCCTTGAACCCAAAGCCCAAACTGAAACTTTACTAAAAAAGAAAACCCTAGGTTGACAAGGTTTTTCAACAACAAGAAGATTAGAAACTAAAAACTTGCATGAAAGAAGAGCTTTACTGATAGTGAATGACTAGAAAACAACAGAAACCACCAAGCAACAATCTTAATTGTATCCAATATTTTGAAAAATTTATTCAATATAAGGTATACACGACTGTGAAAAGACAAAGAAGCGTGTATACGCAATTGAAACAAAGGAAACTCACGTATACGCTCAATATAAAGCTCAATAAAGAAAAACAAAAAATCCAATCCTTATGCAAAAGATCAGACTTCATGCCCAGGAAGCCAACATGTCATAGACATTGTAAAAGAAAGAAATCAATCAAGTAGGCCCTGATCAAGAAGAAACAACCCAATCTAGGAAAAACAAGAATGATTTCCCTAGTGGAGTCTCCAATTCTGTTTTGAGTACAATCACCCTAGGGTCTTGGGTTGGGAAGCCCAACATAGAGGAGGGCATACAACATAAAGACACATGCAAAAAAGCAGTCCTAATATTTAAACAATTAAACTTGGTACAGAAGGTCTTACCCATAGGTCCTATGTTTGAGGTCATTCCCATAGGGTTCAAACCCTCTGCTTCTTCCTTGTGCTTTAAGACCTGCAATTCATTCAAGGCAAAGCATATACACAAAAAATAACTAAAATTATGTTCATGATATCAAGGTTAGATCATATAAGCATGTAAGAAAATAAGCATTAATGTGAGATTTTATAAGCAAATCATGACATAAATTAATTCCTCAAGACCATAATCATCACAAACAAGACAACACCTATTTATTAATGTAAGCTAAAGAAAATATAGAAGAACTACAACCTGAGTCATCTGTCGGCTCCAAGCGAAACCATCCTCTAGATTCGTCCTTCCTAGATCTCAGCAATCCTCTTCCATAAGTATACACAAGGATGTCATGAAGGGATGATGAACATCTCAAGAAGGAAATAGGGATTTCCTATGACTGGGAGTGCAAAAGGCACATGGATACCTTCAGACTTGATCAGGGATTTAATAGACTATAATATCAATATCTAATCTTTCCTCCTCCCCTTAGGCCGTCCCATGGAGATGTATTTCTACTTCTCCAAATTAGTTTTTTTTTTTTTTTTTTTTTTTTTTCAAGTTGGGAAATAGTTGGGCCATGGGCTATAGTAGGTGGGTATCTAGTCAAACCCATAAACCCTGCTCGAATTAAGGGAAATTATGTATTTTTTAATGTTTTAACACATATACTTGGGTTGGGTATAGGCTAAACCACACTTTAGATAGGGAATAATCGCTTATGGGATTTAAAACATTGCTTTTTAGAAAATGGACCAAGTCTAGTAGGGAAGGGTTGCCCTAGGCCATATCATAGAGCATCAAATCTACCAAGAGTGGTAAATGGTGCTATAACATATGGGTGATAGTTTGTTAAGTTGATTCTAGGGTTGTTCAATGCAAACTACCTGGGAGGTAGCCTCAAGCTCTATGCAATTCTGGGCAGCAGTACATAATCACTGAGAGCTAAAACTGGGAAATGCAGCTCAGTGAATGTCTGGCTGTTGGAGGATGGTCCATTGACAAAGCTTTAACAAATGACCAAGTATGTGAATGAGTGACTTTGTACATGCATGACCTCATGAACACACACTCAACATGACTTGATGACAAGACACCTTGAACCAAGAAGACAACATACACTCAGTGTGACTGATCGACGGTGTGAAAGACAAATGTGACACTTGTGATACATTGTTGAATGACCGCGACGGTGCTTGCGTGACAGTGCATATAACTTCGTGTGCGATTGTGACAAACGCTTACATGGCTGACAAAACTTGTACACATGAAGGTGGACGATATGCATGGCCATAACATGACTGCAAGGATGACATTGTGACCAACATGCAAAAATATGTCCATTGAACGGCAAGTGATGAGGGTGCAAAGACTCAACAGGAAGTCACGGGATGAGCCCAAGTGCTTGCAAACATCAAGGAAAAACCCAACGAAGGCTTTGAAATTGGATGCAGGCCAAAATTTTGGAGGGTGTTGTAGCTGCTACAACATGCTCTAAAGCAGTCGTCTGCCCTTTGTATTTTAATAACTCATCGACCATTAAATTGATTGCTTCACAATTTTAATGCTCCTTCAGAAATGTATTAAAAATCAAGAAAATATGATTAAGGATATTTGAGTTGGTTCCTAGTAATGATATTGTTAATTAATGATTTAATTAAATCAATATAATTTGTTGAAAATGTAGCAAGAAAATCTTAGTTTGACTTTGCCTTGGCCAAGCTAGAGAAAATTCAAATTTCTATTTCAGCAGAAATCTTGGAGGTAGTTAACTAAGGTGACATGGCACTTGTCACTCATTTAACTCAGTTAATTCGAGTTGGTGAAGCTTGAGTTTAGTTCAGTATGATTGGTTGCTAATTTGTAGCAAACTATTTTAGTTAATTTGAGTTATTATTAGTTAAACTAGTTCTAACTATTAGAAGAACTAGTGGAGGTCAAGTTGTGGAAGTGGAACTTCAACCACACTCAGTGATCAACTAGTTATATGATCAATCATCCCAAAATAATTGTTGCATGCAGAGAATTCAAGTTACCCAGTTGATATGGAGATTCGAAGGAAGTGTACTATTAGTTGTAACATATTCCAATGTGTACAGGTAATGCATGATCCAAAATGGATCCTAAAAACTCTCTAAGTCTTCAAAAATAAAAAAACTATCGCAAAGGATGAACTTTTAAAAATGGAGGATTACACTATCGGGCCTGAAAAACAGAGCTATCAGAGGCTTGAACAACGATGCACAGGAGCCATCGGATCTAGCCGATCAATGGTCCAAATCCGATCGGCATATCACAATTGGAGATGGCAAGCAGAGGCTATCAGAGGCTACCATATGAAAGTTGCGATAGCGATCAACGTGAGTCAATGAGGACCATTGATCAAGCACACAGATCGACTTCCCAGGTTAACTCGCAATATCGCATCGAAAAATACAAGGAGCGATTAACAAAGGCTCGAGGACTATGCAATATGCGATTGCGACATATCATGTCGTAATATCGCATCGGAGGAATACAATGGAGTGGGGCCGATACAAATTCGACTTGCGATAGCCAGACTCGATGGGGTTATGGATGAAACTTAATAATATTTCAAGTCCGGTAAAAGGGTTTTTCTATGTATTTCGCATTTTCATTAAATAAACGAAAAACAAAGGAAATGCGAATGAAGCGACAAAACGGACCCTAAAGGGTTTATACATGCAACAATATATATTTTGAGTTTTTTAATGAGTGGGATTTCAGGTGGGCCTTAGGCTTTAATTGATATTGGATGGGCTCCACCTGATCCCATCCACTGGCTGACATGTGGCTTGAGAAAACCGCCTTTTTGGGCAGGTAATCTCTGTACGCATAAGTCGCCCAAAATGAATAGCAACCGTTGGATCAATGATCATATAGATCAACAGTGGACATGCGATAGCGATATAAAGGCATACCCGATGGATTTATAAGGTGGAATTGATAATATTTCAGGTCCGATAAACGATAGTTTGGTGGATTTTCCTGTGTTTTGTGTATTTCTCTGTGTAAACAAAGAACGACAATCCTTGGGATTTCAATGGCGCCGAAGGTCCCTTCTGTTGCAAAACAGGTGGCCACCATCCCTGAAACCGTTTAGCAATGATTGCTTAATGCTTAGAGGGGATTTGAGTGGACAGAGGCTGGGAGCCAGAGAGCCCAAAAGAGGAAACAAATAGACAACGCCGATCGGCTTAAAAGCCACAGAATGATAGAGGCGGAGGCAGGCAGTGCCGACACAGAGAGAAAACAGAGACAGAGAGTGAAAGGGAGAATCTGTGTACTAAAAAATACTTGCGGGATCCAAGTAAAACCTTTTTGTTTTATTCCTATTGTGTTGAGAATCAATTTGAGCTCACATTGTAAAAACTCTGCTCTTGAAGACATAATAGAGAGGCCACCACTGAAAGCTGGACCAGGAGACGTAGCACAAGAGTTTTGGGTGAAATCCTTGATTAATTATTGTGTTATGCGTGTATTTGTTATGTTTTTCTAATTGCTCCTTTGTCTATATTATTCGCAATCTTTTCGATTTGTTGCATCAAGTAATGTAGGCAAATCCTGCATATGAGTCTGTAATACCTTAATATTAGTCTAAGATCGCATTTTCAGATCAAGTGGTATCAAAGCTATACCCAGGAATTTAGAAAAAGAGCTTTAACTCTAGGCATTTCTCTAGAATCACCTGAAATTTTGTTGAAGTATATAGGTGGTTTGCATAGCTATTTGAAGCACACCATTCTCATGTTTAACCCCACTAGCCTTGATGATGTATCAGTTCAGGCTACACATCTAGAAGCTAGAAGCAAGAATGTGAACCCAGAGATTGGGGGATCATCAAAACCCTCTAGAAGCAAGAACAAGGAAAAGAAGAAGTTGAAATGGAAAGAGAGGAAGGCAAACGCTATACAGAAAGACAAACCTTCATGCACTCACTGCAGGAAGGATGGACACGATGATGAACACTGCTAGTCTTTGCATTCGGAGCTGAAACCTAAAAAGTTCGGTGGTAAGAAGAAGAAGTCTGTTGCTGCTATTCAGAAAGACTTGGGGTCAGACTTAGGTGATGAAACAACAGTCACAACCACATGTATAAAAGGTAAAAATTCTAAATCATCTACAAGTAATTCTGCATAATCTATTGATAATGAAGATAATGAGAGGAAAAGGCATGAGCTTTTTCATATTAGAGTTATTTCCAAGCACCAAAAGATTGATACCTTATTGGATAGTGGATCACAAGTAAACTTGATTTCTAAAACAATTGTAAAGAAGTTGGGCTTACTAACAACACCTCATAAGAAGCCATATCCATTAGGTTGGATATTCTATAAATTAAAGCTACAAGTGACTAGATAGTGTAAACTTAGGTCTGCTATTGGGTCAACTTTTGTAGATGAGGCTGAGTTAGATATAGTTCCCTTGGATATATGTGGTATTGTTTTAGGAAGTCCTTACTTGTATGATAGAAAAGCCATTTTCTATAGAATTGAAAATAATTATCAACTCACTAAAGATGGAATAGAATATATGGTAAGAGCTCATCAACTCAAAAATAAATATTCTCTCATAAACTCAGGGAAGATGAAAAGAATTGTGAATTCATGCAAGCAATTTTTACTAATGGTTGTAAAGGAAAAGAACCTTGATAAAACCAATGTATTTGAAGGCTGTGATACTAAACAGAAGGCTGATTTAGTTAAAGTTATTTCAAAATATGATATCCTATTTTAGGAACCTAAAGGTCTGCCACCCAAAAGGGAAATTGTACATGATATTCATTTTTAGCAAGATGCTCCATTACCTAACATTGGAATGTACATGTTATCTGCTTTAGAGAATGCAGAGATCAAGAAGCAGGTATAGGAGCTGCTCGATAAAGGGTTCAGAAGACCGAGCACATCACCATGTGGATCTCCAATCGTACTGGTGAGAAAGAAGGATGGTTCGTGGAGGATGTGCATTGATTACCGAGCACTGAATAAAATAACAATCAAGAATCGTTATCCTCTTCGTCGCATTGATGATCTATTAGATCAGTTGAAAGAAGCAGTTTACTTTTCCAAGTTAGACTTGCGTAGTGGTTATCATCAGGTCAGAGTTGCAGAACAAGATGCATGGAAGATTGCTTTCAAGACAAAGCAAGGGTTGTATGAATGGCTGGTTATGCCTTTTGGCTTAACTAATGCTCCTGCCACTTTCATGAGA